>JABUQX010079741.1:0-46936 GCA_015478945.1 Trachelipus rathkii
TAAATATTGTTCATTTAGAATATGGACGCACAAATATATATTAATATATATATATACATGTGGCAAATGTCATGATGTGGACATGATACATTTTTATTATAGTCATACTTATTATTTATAGGACGTAGGGGTTAACGGATTTTCTAATGTTATACTTTGAGTGGAAAAAAAAATAATATTTTTATCTTATAAAGGCAAGCCGTTATAAATAATGTCCATCATTGTTAGTTAGAGCACCTAATTCGTTGATTTTATACCTAATATCTTCTACTGTTAAATTTACATTTAGGCATAATATAATATTTAGTTGAGAAGATTTTTTTATACTTCTTCTTTATCTTTTTTCATTGGAACCATTTAAACAAATTTTCGATTATATTCAGAAGATAAGGTTTTAAGTTTCCTCTGTAGTTAAATCTCTACTATATAAGATATTATACTTAATATACCACTCTCACTTATACAATCATTTTGAATAATTTCTTTATTGAGTACTCAATTATTCTAAGTAAATTGTATTAATTTGTTGTTTATTAAAATTCGTTTTATTATTTCTATGTTATTTTTACATAATTTGTGTTTCTGTATATGATTCAAACAAACAGTTTAAGTTTAGTTGTTAAAAGTGTTCCGATTTTTTTACTGTAGCTCTGATCGATATAAACTGTTTAATTAGACAGAATTATTTGAATTGAAATAAAGTATTTTTCTGTATACCTCTCCTTTAACTTCTTTTATAACAAATTAGATTTTGAGTTTAAGCCAAAGTTAAAACCTTTTTCAAGTAATTCCTTTTCACTCTCATTTAAAATATAGTTTGAAAGATTTAGAATTTTTGAGCAATTTCAAGGAAAAAGATATTCCCATTGTAAAGAGTGTTAAGCTTTTTAGAGTCTGTGGTTTGTGCAAATTGCAACATAGTTATCGTAAGATAATTTTTTTAGTAGAAAATTACTAAAAATATAATAAGAGTATGTCATTCTTTATCACATTGATACACTTGCTGCGGATATTATAAGAAAAGCTTTATCATATAAAATACTTATTATGCGATTTCATAGGATGATAAATTAATCATCTCATTTTTCATTTGATATATATTCATTATTTAAAGAATTTATAATAAAATTTAAGATCTTTTGTTTGAGGACTTTGATTGACTCTCGTACTTTTAATATTGAAGATTCACTGTAGAACTTATAAGGAAGAAAAATGTTGTAAAGAGTTGAGCCTTGAACATTCATTGACTCCACAACGTCTCCCTTAAAGGCCACAAGTCACGACAATTACAAATTATGAACGACATAGTTGTTAATCACTACCTTTAAAATTCAGATTCTCGGCTCTCCTATCTTTTACAACAATGAGACTTAATAAATATAATTAATTAATAAACTCTCATAATTAAACGTGGGAAACTTTTTAATCAAAAGAGGCTGATATCTTAGTAGGAAAAAAAATTTACAATTAAGGTAATAATGGTTACCGTCACTGCGGTATTTATCTACAATAAAACCGGTTATTAGATTCAGAGAGCACTATCCACACACTAATTCCATCTTAAACAATATACACACTCAAACAATTATTCACTATAACCACTCCCTTATATTAGAAAGTTCCAAAATTAACTTATTTAATTTTAATTCTTTAAATATTTGAACAATTTTTTTCTAGAGATAAGAACGAAAATTTAACTATAATCTAAATGAGAACATGTTTAAGTCAGTTAGAAAGAGTAAATTGTTAATTAAAGTTATAACATACTTAACCAGAGACGAGTGTACCTCATAATTATTAGTTTACTACAGTGGTCCATTGTTACAGGAGGAATTACAAGAAATTTATTAGTGTGTATTAATTTAATTAGCAATAGAGAATGTAGGATGTAAATTCCTCTTAATGTGGATTACAACAACTTACTATACCTTAAGAACTAATCACGAATTATGCAATCACAGGTATATATAACCAAGTAAAATAATTATGGGAAGTCAATAACAACGCTTAGAAATGCTAAAATTGTAATTCCATATATATGACAGGTTTCACCACGTAAAAGTTGTGTAAGAACTATTTTTACTTGCTATGATAATGAAAACAGCAAATTAGTCACTTATATTAATCTAGCCAATTTTAATTATTTGACGCACTTCCATTTCTTTAGCAGCACGAAATCTTTAATTTTTCTCTTTACTCATAGGATGAAAAAAAAATTTACTTACATAGTTACCGAGGCGTTGACATCGAGTCGTAGATATATTCTCACACTGAATTATTATGAATGAATCTGCTTGAGACTGATCTTTTCCAGTTCCGAACCATATCTCTCAGGATTGTTGGTATAACTGCAGGTCACATAGGGATTATACTAGTATTACCATGAAATAATATAGTTATGTATTAATAATTATTATATGCTATAATAATACTATTGAGAAAGTTTTTTCGTACTATATATATTTTTATTTATTAATTTTAGAGATTTCCTTCATTTAAATCAATAAATTAAAATTAATGTATTAAACATTCACAAATTAATGCAAAAAAATTTTTTTAAGTGAATTTTTTATATTTAAGAAATATTTACAATAAGATTCATATTTCCTAATTATTTATAATAATAATAGTTAGTTAACCTGTAGATCATAGCCTGAGTATGAATAAGGAAATTACAATTTAAGTTATAATATTATATATATTATAATAATAAATTAAAAGTTTTAACTATATCTTTTTATTCTCAGAATAGTCTCATTAATTAAAAATTTCTTCTGAGAAACATAAGAACTATTTCAGATATTAAGAATATTGAAGTAGAACATGAGTATTATTAAAAGTAACTATTTATTATATTTTAAACGTATATTGTTAACTAAATTTTCGTATATTATATTATATTATTTATATTAATTAAATATTATTATTACTATTTAAATTTTTTTTTTACGGTAACAAATAATATATAAAAATAATATACCTTAAATATACATTTAATACACATTTCATCATGCATTATACCGCATTTAAATATTTAATTATATATATATATATATATATTAAATATATAATATTATATTATATAATATATAATTATATTAATATTAATTATATAATATATAAAATATTATATATTATTAATATATATTAACTATCATTAACATTTATTTGATATAATGGGGTTAAGTGAGGTACTAGATTTTAAATTTATAATAATTATTATATATTAATATATATATATATATATATACTATATATATATAATATTATATAATATATTTAATATATTATATAATATAATATATAGAATATATTATATATATAATTTATATATTATATATATATATAATAATATATATAATATATATATTAATATAATAAATATATAATAATTAATAATATATAATTTATATATATATATAATATATAGTATATATATATATATATATTAAATTATACTTTTAGATTTATATTCGATGTAGATATTAAATAACTAAAATAAACAATAACTATCCTATACAATACTACTCTACAAAAAATAAAGTGATCAAAACAGAAACAATAATATACTCTGTAAGCATTATAAACCTATTATTTTAAAACTTTACAAATGCTAATAGAGACATATTCAATCCAAGAGTATAAAAAAATTATAACTATCAGTATATATACCGCATATTAAACACTCATATACACATTAAATCTACAAACAACTCAAAAATCACAGTTCTATCACTACTAAAATACATAATAAAATCATTTATACTTCCTTGCTATCTCATTACTAAAGGTGATACCTTTTCAGTTTATAATCACCATGTCCGTTGTAACCAATCGCATGTCCTCACTGAGTCTGTACTATGTACGTCGGACGTATAACTAGTATCAACTCACGACAAGATTAGCAAGTAGGTAGCATTACAATCAACCTAGTACTTTAACAGTACAACTTTATAAAATTCAGTCTTTAAATGTAATAGTATTATTTAAAATAAATACAAATTTTTCGAAATCTGTATATATTATATCACTGAAATAACAATTACATATATAACTTGAATACCTTATACGTATATATGATATCAAAACTCTTACGCTATAATATATATCAATCAACTACTTAAAAATAGACACATAAAGAGTATAATGTGCAGATGACTACTTAAATTAGAGTAGAATAACTCTTGAGAGTACTACTTACATAAGCATCAACAATCATCATTATACAGAAATTATGTCAGTCTATATATTATTATACGGATACATTATTAAATATATTTATATATTATTTTATTACTTAAATGTACAATCAGTTCATCGTTCAATAATTATAGATTAAATTATATTTTTACATATATATATATATATTTTTATGAATCTGTACATACATAGGTGCATTTAATAAAATTATATCTCTCCTTTGGAAGTAAATGGCATAAAACTCATCTGTAAATAGAGTTACCGAGGTTTACGGATGAATAGGTTAACCTAGGTTCATGTACTATAATAAATATTAATTAATATAAATAATTCACCTTACATTTACACTTACTTATGGTAATTTATGTTATTATTAAGAGATTTAAATATTTTGTAAAAGCATGACAAAACATTTGGAGATTTTAACATATATATCAATGTAAAGACTTAGTGTTCCTTTACTGATGTATAATTATGTATAAATATATATTAATTAATGTTATTATGTATTATTATATTATTATTATTTATTATATTTAATTATTATTATTATATTATTTTATTATTATTATATTATTATATTATATTTTATATAGTATTATTATATTAATATTATTATTATAAATAATTAAATATTATTATTTTATTACAGTCAATACTATAATTGATTAATATTTTAATCTTATATAATATATTATATTATTATAATTATTATATTATTTAATTAGTAGTATTAATAATAATTAACTTAATATATATTAATATTAATTTATTTATAATATATAAACTAATATATTTTTATTCATTTAATTAATTTTAATAGATATAATATATTTCATATTATAATTTGTTAACTTTATATTTTTCTCATTAATTATTTATTATTATATATTATTATATTATATATTATATATATTTATTATAATTATTAATATAATTGTATTATTATAAAATTATTTATAATGTACTAGTGTATTATTTATTATATTATTAATTCTTTAATTTTATTTATTAATAATTAATTAACAAATATTTAGTATTTATTACATTATTATTTTATATTAATTATATTACTAATTTAATAAATATTAATAATATATTAATTAGATATATTTTATTTCTTCTTTCTATTCTTTACTTCACTCATCCTCTTGCCCTACAAGATGGTAGGAAAGTAGCTTGAACTTTACTCAATATCACTAACGAAAAAAAAATGACAGTAAGTAAGATGACAAATCATATACGAAGAGAAGCCAGCCTTATCACTATATGCCCCTTATACCATTATATTAGTGATGTAAGCTACTAGTCACACTATTGAATAGCAGAAAATACCTCACAACTACTAGGAGCATACATGGGAACACTATATATATATATATAGCGTACGTGAGACCCATCATTTAAAAGTGATTTAAATAAAAATAAAAAATAAAAATATATATTTAGGTTATAACTCCAACCTACTACTATATCTAATTGTAAAGGTTTCTCTACCTGCTACAAGGTGGACCACATCATCAAATTGTCACCACTACCTACATTATATTCAAAAACCACCTAGCCATATCTCTCCTATTTCATGCACTACTTTATTCTTCAGTATATACCTCTGCTCCATAACTACACATTCTCTTATCCTTCATAAACAATTCGCAACAACGACTCATTCCACTATCTATCTTCAGATCTAACCAGCCGGTTCAGGTTCCCAAATACTATATCTTTTACACATTCACTAACTAATAATTATTTAGCTTCACGTATACCTTATGACCTAACCGCCTATCAACTACAACACATTCATTTATTTTACGTCTTCTTAATATCTAAATAAATCAACATATTGTGTAGCTGATCAGTAATATCGTCAGCAACTAAAATTACATCACATAACTGTAATTGTATAATATCTTAACATCACTTTATGTCTTCATTTTTTGCTATAACAGTTACTTGACTCTTATAATACTCTTTGTCGATTTCAGTGGGTTAGTTCTGCCTTTTAATCACAAATCACATCTAATTACTAGTATAATTATTTTTACATATCTTGTAGCTCCTTCATAACGTTAATGATCCATACTCTGATAGACAAACCTGCACTATAGGATTCTATAGTTTTTATTTTTTCTACACATAGTCACTAACTAACGATATGCTAAGAGTTGATTCACTAGGTTATATATTATATAACTCGTACTCGATTTATATTACCTTTTTTTATATGGATTCTTTTCTTAATATTTTCTCTTTTTTCTCTCTATTTTTTTATATTAAGAGTAATTTTAAATGAGATTTTGAGATTAGCCGTACTACATATACCGACTGCAATCACCACTTCCTACTACCCGCTGGTGTCATTGGCTCGCGATTCGCGTGCGCTCCCATCACCAATCAGAATACGGTTCTCACTTAAAATATATTGTTGAGATTCTCAATCAACACTCATCTGATATGAGTTTTCTGTATATTCACATTTTCATAATTCTTATATGAGATCAGAGGGATTATTAAAGTATCAACTACAACATGGTTGCACCCAACCATAAATTAACCTTTCTTACCACGAGCTTTTACAAGACGCCACCCAATTTATCAACACACCTCATTTGATACCTATAAATATTCTCTTCTATTCATATCCTTCTCAAACTCTTAAATTACAGATTCGATCACACACAGAGGAACTAAATAAATCTAGCAATTTAATATTAGCACTACCTCTACACTTCAACTTCCAATTTTTCTCTATACATATTATTCTAATAACACCTAATTTACCTCATCCTCACTTAACCTTAAATTTCTTTCATAAACTCACCATATATAAAATGGAATTAACCAGGATACATTTACCACATTATACCTGTCTTACTTATACGCGATTTAATCCTACATAAGCCAATTCACCTATTGACACCTAATTTATTCTTAATACACACGCTTTACACTTAATCGTCATACATTACTTTTGGATTTCATTCTATAAACCTACCACCAACTACCATATATACTAACACCTGCCATTAAAATAACGCTATCTCTATTAATTAACTATCTATCTAAATACCCTGTTATAGTCAAATTTACATAAAACTAAATATTATACAATTTATTCTCTCTCACTCACCATATATATCTTCTAATCCATAATATTTGATTTTTCATATATCAAGTAGACATGATCCACATATATATATATATATATATATACGATATATCTCTACTATACTCATACTCCTAAACTGGCACCATATTTAGTTCTTTACACCATATCAGTCCTTACTAAGCTCAACTTCAACGCACTATCTTTTTTAGATATATTAACCAAAAATTATACCTATCAATATATACCGTTCCTACATACACCAATATATAAACTATAATTCCTACCTAGTAGTAATATCTTACACGTTTCCTCATTTTCATCCTATCTTAACTTATACTATTATATACAAGGGTACTATTATAACTCATAGCATAGCCTATGTAGCTCTCACCCATATAGCTACCTATTGTGAGAACATATATATATATATATATATATGCTCTTCTCATTAAAACTTGCTATTATTATCAATACAATAACTTACTATAATTTTCTCAAAAATCCAATCAATATTCTCACCTATATACTCCTCCGCTCTATTAGATCATTTTAAACATTATAATATTATTCAATATCTATATACTATTTAGCAGGTAAATTTACTACATATTATATTACATATACTTTTCCATGACTACTATACCCATTACGCTCCTTTTCTCTATTACTAATATATAACCTCATCTATACCCATTAATACTTAATTTATCACTTATCTGTCAACCATTAATATATACCGAGCAACACTATTCATATATAACACAGTAATGATTATATATATATATATATATTATATATATTTATATATTACTATTAATTATATAACTATATAGTATTAATATTGTGCAGATTTCCGAAGTGTTTTCATTTTCTCAACACTCCTCACTCACATCATTTTACTATATGATGATAGTTTAATTTGAGGTGATAATTCATTATACTTATAAGCACAAAATATCATTCCCTTTAATATATCATTATCTTAACTGATCACTATTATCTAGCTTTCCTTACAGTATAAAGCTTTACCTATATTCCTTATGTAAATTATCCTATCATATATCATTACCCCTTCCAAACTGAGATACTATATAACCTCTTTGATTTTCTCATCCTATATTAAACAATACTAATCATCTCTCTATAAATTTCTTTTTATCCCCTTAAATTAATTATTACCTAAGCATTACTTTCATTTATTTTATTGAATTCTTCAATTATAATTTGCTATATTGTACATTCACCTAACTTTACTTTCCTATTTTTATATAATTATAATATACTCATGCTATCATACACTATCTTCCTTCACATCCAATATCGCTGTATAATCAATTAATTTACTTACTTCACTACTTAATAACTCACATACATATCAACTAACTTATTCACTTTATTGACATCACTACATTAAAATACAATATGACTTACTACTTCATTTTGCTCACTAAGATTGCTCAGTTAATCTGTTCACTATTATACAATAACTCAGTATTTTACTAGCCGAGCGCTTTATCCAATATATATCCTTATATTGCAATCATCATTACTTCTCACTTACTTATTTTTATAACTATTATACTACTTCTTTTAGATATTCAATACTACCTTCATACATTCCTAAAGCCCTTAGCCACTTTACAATATTAATTTTACTCAATAGAATAAATAATTATTATTACGTAATTATAATACTCTAATTACCTATAAAAGCCTACTGATACTAAATTATATCCAATACATCAATACACTTCTATACATCTATCCTTTATTTCAATACATATAAAATATCATAATCATATACTTTACAATATCGTGAGATATACTATATTACTCTACCTATACACTAAATCATCCTATATTATAATATATTAACTTTAATTAGGATATCTTTTTTATTATAAAGAAAAAATAATTATTACTGTACATATCATAATAATCTCTTCACTCTTCACAGTAGAAATTCAATATTTCCTCATCTTACCTATCCAATATTTCAATTTTTAATTTATACCGCAGCATTATATATATATATTATATATACCAAAACCTAAACCTGTTATATAACCAATCACCATAAAATTAATGAAATCAACCTTTACCTACAACATTACAGTTCTTCCCGACAACTAAAATTAGTTCTTGAAGCTTTCTCCTTAACTCACCCATCTCAAACACATTATTTATATATTATTATATGTATTATATGATAATATTATTTAATAATATGTACTTAATATTAATTATATTATCTATATATTATTATTATATATATTATTATTATATAATATTTCATTTCTATTATATAGATATAATATATTATATAATTTTAATTATTATTATTATTTACTATAGTTATTAATTAATTATTATAATTAATTATTATTATTATTAATTATATAATTTAATTTATATTATTAATATTATTATTATAAATTATTATTTATTAATTAATTATATTATTATTGTATTATATTATTATTATATTATATATATTATATATTATTATTATTATTAATTATTTTTATTATTTATTATTAATTATAATCTTTAATTATTTATTATTATTATATTATAATGTTAATTAATATTATTAATTATTATTATATTTATTATTTATTATTATATTATATATTATATAGTATTTTTAGATTTTTATTTTAAATTAATTTATATTACTATTTTTCTTCTTATTTTTAATATTTAGTAAATAATATACTATTAATTATGATTCAAAAATTATATTAATATATTTAATTTATAGAATTAAGATTAATAATTATTATATCATTTATAATTAAATTATATTATTATTATATTATATATATATTATATAATATAATTATATAATTATATTATTATTATTTATTAATTATTATTATTTAATTATTTAATATGTGTTTTTGTTATTAGTAATTCATTAATTATTAGTTAGTTATTCTTTCAGTTTTATTACATAATCTCTTTATAATCATCCTATATATCAGTTATTTAATAGTTAACTTTAAGTTAACATATACTAATATTTTATAACAAAACTTTAACAAATAACTTATTATATCGTGTATCGTAGTAACCTTTTAAACACTTAATATTTAGAATAACTACAATAATACTTAGTACATAATATGAGACAAATTTTTACCATATACTAATATAATTAGTAATGAATCAATAAATACTAGATCAACTAAAACTATATAACTCATAATCAAAATCAATAATCTAATAATATCACAGTATTACCTATTAATATATAACATTAACGCAAAATACATTATTATGTATATTAATTATATAATTAATTATATCATTATTAATAATTAATTATTATTGATATTATTATAATTAATTAAGTTATATTAATTTTTATTATATTGATATTTATTAGTTATATTAATTCTCTTTTTTGTTTTTTAGTTTAACTTATTTAGTTATTATTATTAAGTTATATCTTATTATTGGTACTTTCGATTTTTATTTAACATTTGGATTACGACTCGATGAGTTATATAATTTTATAATTATATATATATTAATTTATAAGTTTATTATATATATATTCATATTATTATAAAACTACATTTATCTAAATATTATATTTTATAATTTATAATTTATTCAAATATTTATATTTCCTCACTTATGGATTTAATATTATAAAGTATTATGATTAATTTATTAATTATAAATTAATTATATTAATTAACTATTATATATTATATTTTCCTTAATAATGTTAATTATTTTAACTTATTATTTAATTATTATTTAACCAATTTTAACCAATTTTCACCAATTATTTAATTATTTACGCTTCTACCTATTTTTTAATTATTATTTATTTATTTATATATTTATACATATTGTTAATAATATAATTAATATTATAATTACATAATATTACAACTAATTAATAATTATAATAATATATATTATATATATAATTAAATTATTATTATTATATTATTAATATATTATAATTTTATGTTACTTTGTGTGCCTTTAATCAAATAAAAATACTAAACTCTTGTAATGTATATCAATACATACATAATATTAAAACACTTTATTTCTTTGAGTAAAAAATTATTCCTTTTATGTATTTATCACCCATACGTGATCTATTCAATGTGATAAAATCTAAATTTATAATAACTTATCATTATTAATGCATTAAACACTAATCATAATAATAATATAAAATATATTTTGTACATATCATAATAAAATAATTTCTATTTAAAACAATTAATTATTTTATCTAACTTATTTTTCTGTTCTCATTTATCTTACACAAACAATAAATATGATACTAATATACATACATTCAAATAGTTTAATCTTTATATAGCATTTCGTTGACATTTTTGTCATCTTTACTAACAATAAATTAACATTCTTGTCATCTTTACTAACAATAAATTAACATTCTTGTCATCTTTACTAACAATAAATTAACATTCTTGTCTTTTTTTAAAAAAATAACGTTCACACCTCACGATAACTATAATTATACTAACGTATACGTAACAACCTAATCATAATTATTATATAATTATAGTTTATAATCTTTATAATTAATGATATTATAAGTATAAATTGCTAATATATATAGAATTTAACTAACCCTTATTAAACGCTTGCAACAAATAACACTATCTCTAAACATTACTTACATAACCAAAAAATAATAATCTTTGTAATAAAAATACTATATTAAAAAAAAATAAATATCATTATAATATAATATAATTTTAACAACAAATAATAATTCTATTGTGTCAACATAAACATAAATTTATTTATAAGAAAACAATCTTGCTTTTAATAAAACATCTTATATTATTTTTAACAATAACAATTAATTTAATTTATAATTTAGTACATAATAAAGCCACAATATATATATATAAAAATATTATATATATACTAATATATATATATTATATAGTATAATTAATAGCAACTATAAATATATTAATATAGAAAATATTATAATGTTATATATATATTTATAGCAAATTTGCTTTTTGTAATCACTATAGATTAATATATTACTTTTATTATTATTAAATAGTGATTCAAATATACAATATCAAAATTAATATATATAATAAAAATATTACCAATATCTAACAAATACTCTTTAAATACTATAGCCCTACTTATATTCTTGCGTATTCTATACAATGTATCAATTATGCTTATCTACAACTCACAATATACAACTACGAGTTATCATTATTATCACAAAAACGCCTCACTTTACAAATATACAATATACACAATATACACTACAACGACTGATCATACTTATTGAGATTCCCTACACACTTATATCACCTATGCTTTTACAGACACATACTAACACATGAGACTTATTCATCTCATACGTAACATAAATACACATTTCATCAGCATCACCAAACACTTCTTTCCGGTAGCCGATTGTTGATAATCACTTAGAGTTTACTTTGTATCACGACGAATGCTAAAACGTTAAAATCATATCGAGAGCGTCTTCGTATGATGCGCACCGAATCTGCAACAACATAAAGTTAACGTTCTCACCATTACACATGTGGTGCATGGTTTGAAGACATTCTGATTATTCACTGACTGACGCCTACAGTTCATTCGACATACGTATTTTATCACCAATGATGGATAGATCTTAGCTGAGCTATTCGAGAGAAATAACGTAATAACCACACATAAACTCTTCTATTAGAACAATCACACTTTATATACGTGCGTGGATCATTCACTATCATTAACCAAACACTCTATAATTATGAAATCATCAGAGAAATTACTATTCGTAGCCTGCACATACCACACCTCAATTCTCTTTCTACTTTTAGCTATTCATCTATTTTCAGCTGCCATTCGAAAAGACAATCTTTTTTGGAACTTTAAACCCCATCGTGGTGATCTCTTGGATAGACTCCCAGGCCTGAAACGCTCCGGGCCTCTTGAAACCCTTAATTATGCATCAACTTCATAAACCGAATTGTTGAAAATTTGACACGCTCACACTAATCTTCACAACACAAAATCTAGCTTGTGCAAACTACTTCACTTCCAGACTCTCAGTAACTAGGTTGCGGTGTTCCCTGTGAGCATTTGAAAATTACACTTTAGCACTACACCACTTCACACCTAGTACAGAAACTACTTACGCTAAAAAAAAAGTTTGACAAAACGTAAAATCTAAATAAACTAACCGCGACAATTCTGTGCCACCATGTACCATACAAATTACAGCAATATAAAAATAAGCCAGCAAGAGACTTATCACATCCAGTATAGCCCCATTCATGAGTAAATAAACAAACAATCAAACACATTTATTCAGTTACACAATAACTGTATATCCTTTTAGGTCATTCTCCTCATACTACTATTAACCCATCAATACATACTTATTATAATACGAAAATAACACCTTAATAATCACCTTATGCATATCCCACAATATCACACTGCTTTACCAACTCACCCAAATACCAACGATTTTCCTAATCTCATTTAAAGGTAGAATAATAGTAGTTTGGTTAAATACCGCTACCTACTCCTCCAAATTAAAATATTATATTTATACCAATATCTCAACTCATGTTTCAATATATGCAAATAAGACTATCACGGTCTTATAGAGCGTCGTGCGACTAACAAAAGCTTATGCTAAACACCTTTGGTGCAACCACACCAAAGATCTATATATAAATATAACAAAATACCTAACTACACATTATATACGGATTTTCCACACATTACATATGATAACTTATCTGTATTAACTTATGATATTAATCTATCAACACATAATGATTTATAACATATGACCAACCAAATCAAACATCAATAATTATAAGAAACACACATATCATAGTAATAACATATCAAAAGAATAGCAAACAAAAGAAATAAATTACCGTAAGAATTCATTTTGTGTTATGAGCAACCTTACAGATTAATATATAAGTAAAAAAATTTAATAAAATAAGAATTAACAAAGAGATTTAAATACAAATATTATAAATACTATATGAAATTAATAAATTATATATACATTATATATTTATTACAGTAAATAACAGTACATTATTATAGCATAATTTGATCAACCTTATATATATACTTTATAATCTATAATAACATATAAAATTCGTATATATATATTATATATATAAATTATATAATTATATAATATATATAATATATATATAAATAATATATATATATATATATATACAATATATATAATATTATATTATATATATATAATATATATAAATAAAATATATAATATATATATATATATAATAGTAATATATATATATAATTATATATATATAAAGTTACTAAGTCGGATAAAATTTAATACTGCAAATTATAAAATGTATTGTATAGAAAGAGCGAAATTTTAGAATAAAATTATCGAAGGGAGTTGAAAACTGAAATTAAATCTGAAATTAAAATTATTTTGTCAATTTTCTGAAACGGAACTACTTTTGTTCGCGTTATCCGATAAATGATCAATACTGGGATAATGATTTTGCTTTCCTAGTTTCTTAGGAGGTACTGTAGAGTCTATGGTAAAGTTGGAAATATGTTTAAATTATATGTAAAATTTAAATTTAGATTTATTTTTAATTTTACAGTGGCAAAGAAAAATTATTCCTAGACTCGTAACTAACTAGCTAACCTATCCTAACCTAACCTAACTACTAACTATCACACTGACCCTAACCTAATATACCTTAACCTAACTACCTAACCTAATCTCTAATCTATACCTAACCTAACATTGGACTCTGACCTGACCGACTGACCTGACCTGCTTAAAAGAAACCACCAACTTTGCAAGTTCTCCCATATATTATTAATGTATCATAAGAGGCAGCCTGCGAAAATTTTTTTGAATGCCGACCAGTAACAGTTCTCGTGTCTTCCGTTAAGTAACTTTTGTCCATATAGTTATATATATTCATTATATATATATATACTATATAATATTGTATAGTATATATATATATTATATATAGAATATATATATAATAAATATAATAATATATAATAATATATAATATATATGTATATATAGGTTATAGCAAAGAACTGAAATCGACTTTATATCAAAAAAGCATAATGTAAAGACAGAAATCAACAAATATACAATGTATATAAAAAATTATTTATACTGTTAAATGCGATAAACTCTTAAAAGAAGCTGTAAAAAAATTGTGAATAAGCATCAACTAAAATTTAAAAAAAGTTAAAACAAGACAAGTCTTTCCTTGTTCCTGTTCCCCTCTCCTAATAAAGTTTTGATTTTAAGAAACGCAGTCAAGGAACTTAAATCGACCTTTTAAAGATATTGGTTTTTATTTATCTTATCTTAAATTATTTTATCTATCTATCTATCTATTATCTATCTAATCTATCTACTATCTATTATCTATCTATCTATTCTATCAGCTATCTATCTATACTATCTATCTATCTAGTTATCTATCTTATCTATCTATCATCTATCTATCTATCTAGTCTCAATATCTATCACTATCTATCTATCTACTATCTACTATCTATCTACTATCTATCTATCTATATTAATATCCATATTCTTATCTATCTATCTATCTTCTATCTATCTTCTATCTATCTATTTGTATCATAATTTACTGCAAACTCCATTTTTTTCTCTTCCCCTCCATTCATCTCTCAAAAGTGCCTTTTATAGATTTTAAAAAGAGGGCTTTTGTTATTAAGATGTTTCCTTTTTTCATTAAATAAAAGAATTTTGCATATAATGATAAATAGATATTTTCAAGGGATATAAAATAAATATAATTATAAGCACATATATATTATATACAACTTATTAAATATATTCATATACATAAAATATATATATATTAAAATAAATATCACTTAATATAACAACTTGAATAAAGATAGGTTCGCTTCTAAATTAGATGGAAAAGTAAAATTATTCCCCAAAAATTTATATGTCTCTCTCACGAGTTTCTGTAGATAAAATGTATCTTTAACAATTGTTAAGTCTCAATAATAATCATTTATTACAATCTATTTTTCTAATTCTAAGGATACATGGATTAGCCAATTTTTTTTGATCTATATTCTTAGATCTTCCTTAGTTAATTATTTATTTATTATCTTACTTCTTATCAAATTTCCAAAAGAATGCTTGGGTACTGTCAATCTTGAGTATCAGGTGTCTCAGACTTTTCAACTCTTTAAAATACTGCTGAGCGAAGCAGAAGCAGAACAGCAACCGTTGAGCCGAGCGAGCGGAGCCGGAGCCGGAAGCCGGAGCCGGGAGCGTAGCCGGACGGAGCAGGAACCGGAGCCGATCGGAGCAGTGCAGAGTAGAACCAGAAAATTTACCGGCCCGCAATCATTAGATCCTGTAATCAAACTGAAAAATCAAGCTCAAATTCGGATTTCTATTGCAAAATGGAATTTAAAACGTTCATCTTGCTGCCTTGCAAGGGCTGTTCAGCGGATTGGATTTAATTTACTTTATTTTACATGGTAACTTAGAATAAAGAATCACCGATAACATAGCCCGTATCTTTCAGTTGATTTTAAGTTCAATTATTATAATAAGTTTGATGATAACACGAAATTACTGTGGTTAAATACAAATGAATTATAGGATAAATGCATGATAAACAAAATAAAATTGGAAGACAAATACTGAGCCTTAATATAAGAAGAAATACTTTATGTATGATAAATACCATAATATATAAATATGTGTATATAATATATAATATAAATATGAATATATATATAATTAATTATTATATATATATATAATTATATTATAATATATAAATTATCATATGGACATGCATATAGCTATAAGAGAGCCTGTAATCAATTAACGTCACGAAGCTCTCCCTTTCTGTTTTTTTTAATGTCTGCTGTTTGACCCGTGTAATCACAGCACACACGGAAAACACGGGAATGATCCGTCATATGTTGATGTGACGGTATATTTTAGACCTTTCTTGTTGTTGCTGATGCGCGCGCCTACACATTGCTATATATATATAAATATATATATATATATAATATATATATATATATAATATATATATATATATATTATATTAATATTAATAAAAATATTATATATATAAATATATATATATATATATATATATATAATAAAATTATAATATTTATATAGTATATAGTATAAATATATATAAATATATATAAATATATGAATATATATATATATTTATATATATATATTATAAATATATATTATATATAAATTATATAAAATATATATAATATATATATATAGAATATATATTATATATATATATAATAGTATATTATTTATTTTACTAATTTTATTATTCTCGCACATTTTTTTTATTTTAATATATTTTCTTTAAATTAAATTAAATTTAACTTAAATTATATATGACAAAATATTAGGTCGAATGATCATCGTCAACCTGAACGATGTTAGGTCTGCCTGATCCGCTTAAGCTAAGATGCCGTTCTTTATATTTTCTCTAAAGTTTTAGCTTATATTTCCGAGATGACCTGTATGAATGAGAGTGAAGAAGAGAGAGAGAAAGAGAGAGAGAGTAAGAGGAGAGAGAGAGAGACGCAGGAAGAGAGAGAGAGAGAGAGCAGGAAGAGTCTATAAGGTAGGTCCAATTTGTTCATCTCTCTTGTGCCTCATGCTGTTTGGGGAGTATCTTTTATTTTCTCTTTCGTTCTTTTAAGTGTTGCAGATATAATATGTCTTCTTATTTGGAATATGATGTAAATTTTTAGATAGGATGTTTTATTATTATATTATTATATTATTATAATTATATTATTAGATTATTTTGATTTATATTTAATTATTATTATTATTAATTATTGATTATATAATTATTAATATTATTATTATTAATTATTAATTATTATTAATTATTATTATTATTATATTTAATTATAATTATTAATTTTATTATTTATTATATTATTATTACTATTATTTATTATTTATTATATTATTGATTATTAAATTAATATATTACTTATTAATTATATTATGTCTTATTAATTATATTATTATTAATTATTCTTCTTCTTCTCTTCTCTCTTCTTCTTCTCTCTTAATTATTTATTATTATATTTATTTATATTATTTTATTATTATATTTATTATTATTATATAATTATATTTATTATTATTATTATATTTTAATATTAATTATTATTGATTAATGATATATTATTATTATTATTATTATATTAATTATTATTATTATATTATCATTATATTATTATATATTAATTATTATTATTAATATTAATATTTTTATTATTATTATTAATATTATTATTAAATAAACTTTTGTGTTAATAATAATATATAATAATATATATAATATAATATATATAATATTAATATATATATAATATAATAAATATAATTATATATATATTATTATATAAATATAAATATATATATATATATATATAATAGTATATATATATATATATATATATATATTATATATAAATTATAATATTTATATATATAATATATATTAATATATATAATATAATTATAATATAATATATAATATATATATATAATATATATATATATAATATATATAATATATATATAATATATATATCTAAATATATATCTATATTATATATATATATATACATATTATATATATATAAATATTATAATTCATTCCCTTGACGTTTGGCAGGAAATTCAATTTCAGAGCCTTTCAAACTTGTACTGCCATTATTTAGTCGTAGAACCGTAGCCAAGCTGCGGATTCATGCTGCTACACCATCAAAATTGAGCTGAAAGCCTATTTATCTTACTTGATATGTTGAATCAGCATTTGGAAATAAGCGCCGACATATTATTTCGAAGATTCGGATATATAGAAACTTCTGATCTGTAACGGCTCATGAATGACGATCATCTGGTGTGGCTCATGCACCAGTGTTGAGCCGAATCTTAAAATCTGTATATCTAAACGTATACATAAAACGGATAAGATGTCTTTTCCTAAATTGCGAACTATAAGAATCTTTATTTTAAGGTTGCATGAACCCTTAAGATGTCTAAAACCCTCCCCTTAGCGGGTGTCACATACATAAATAAAAAAATAAACGGAAATACATTATGGAATGCATTAAGAGACAAGACGGGGAAAGGATAAGAAGGAATACAAGGTAAAGATGAGATGCATATCGATGCGTGTGGCCCTGCACCGTACCTGTGCCGGAGCCAGAGTGAATTCTTTGTTCCAAACGGTGATAGATCTTGAGTAGGTTCTTTCTCTGAATGTTTCTAACTAATAGATACTTGATTTATGGATTTTTCAGAACAATCAATGGGTGTCGATGCCTTATTATCTTCCTTACTCCCCTGAAATAAAGCGGCAAACAACAGAACAAATGCAATAAATAAAAAATATAAATCATCAAAATGATGAAGTCATTCCTTGCTTGTATGTCGACTGAAGTGGCCCCCCAAAACTTGAATAGAACTTGTAGAGTGTACTCCCTCTTTGACATAATAAAAACTACAAAGGAACTTTTAAATTTAAAGCATTGAAGAGCTTTGTTCAATGTGTAGAGTTCTAGCATTCCTTGGTTTCATAAGTGAAAACAAATTGGAAGACATATTAAGTGAATATGTGAATATATTAAAAATCCTTATAACCACGCGCTATATAGTCCTTAACACATTGTAAACAGTCTTAGCTTCCTAATAACACAACATATGTAGTTGACTAATGTCATCTGGAACTATAAACAGGCAGTGACTAAAAAATATATCGAAATATATATTTAATAGTGACGTAGATGACAAACTCTACATATTGGTGGATCAATATTTAGTTGTAATCTAACATTTTTAGGGTGCATATGTGTTTATTATTTCTGTGATATCATTAAAGTATCCATAAAATATAACATTAATGGTACTATTAAATTTTGATGGTGAATAACAAGGGTTAATTAATGAATAATAAAATAATAATAATAATATAATATAAAATAATATAAATAATAATATAAAATAATAATAATAATAAATTAATAATAAATAATAATAATAATATAATGATAATTAATAATATAATAATAATAATAATAATAAAATCAATATAATAATTATAATAATAATAATAATAATAATAATAATAATAATAATAATAATAATAATAATAATAATAATAATAATAATAATAATAATAATAATAATAATAATATTAATAATAATAATAATAATAATAATAATAATAATAATAATAATAATAATAATAATATTACCAATAATAATAACCTTAAAATTCATAACAATAATTAATAAAATAATTTTATTACTGAATTTGTTTGGTCATATAAAGTAATGTTAGATATCGCTATATAAACAGCTGATCTTAAGTTAAAACTTTGTTATGTTAGTATTCATTCGTAGTTAAATAGTTTTCTCCAATTGAATTTTGGGTTTCAAGAATCCAACATTTTTTTAAATTGAACACTTCAATGTTAAAATTATTATTGGAGGTGTTAGATGATGTGACAGAAAGTAGGTCTTATTAAGTTGTTGGTATGTTAGCTTTTTACCTATGATATGTAGGAACTTTGCCAATGCTAGCAATTTATTCATACTTTAGGAGGTAAATGTTTTGAAAATAATGACGATATTTGAAAGATTTTATAATCTAAGAAAAATAACAATTTTTTTATGTTATGTTAGACAAATAATTAAATTTAAATATGACTTTAATCGCTTAATCGTTGGATCACTGGTGAGAAGGATAGAGTATGTGTGTGGTTGATTATAGTTTGATCTATTGATTAATTGATATTGTTAACACAAAGAAAAAAAGATTGAAAATTTTCGAATGTTTTAAATTATATTCTTAGTTCGTATAAGAAACCTTGTTATGTTGCAAATATAAAGGTAAAAACTTTATTGACCATAGCATAAGTAATAAGCAATAGCACACGGCCGGCTGGGAGTTGGCTTTTATGGTGCGTTTGTGGTACTGCTTTATTGACTTACCACCTTAGGGTTAATAAAGTACATATTTTTAATAAAAGTTAAAAAAAAAATTGTAAAAGCAAAGTTTTTAATAATATTTAAAATATACTTTAAAAAATTAAATTAAAAAAAAAATAAAAAAATATAGCTGCAAACTAGAAGTTTCAAGATAAAAAAAGTTAAACAAAATAAAATAAAAACTAAGCAAAATATAAATATTTCATCAGGCAAAAGAAATATCTTAGTTTACGTGTGCCAAAAGAAAATGAGATTTGAGGCTGATACAGTGATTATCTATCCAATAATTTTCTATTAGATGAATTTATTTCATTTTTAAAGGTTTTTCTTCAGGAGTCGCACTCCAGGGGGTGTTCAGACTCCTCTCAGTAACTTGAAACTATCAAATTCGGAATCTATGGTGTCGGAAACATGTAAAATGACACCAATAATGGTATATTAAACTAATGTATCCTTACTCATCACCGCACCTGTTCCAGCTAAAACACCTGTGCAGTTCTCCATCTCTGATGTTCTTTTTCCTTCTTCAACCTTTCATCGCTTTCTTCTCGTATGCATTCTGTGCCTTTCTTTTTTTCTCGTCTGGGAGCCCCACCCTGGGGTCTCTCAAACATCCATGAGGGTTCAGAAACCCATAAAATTAATTCAATAACTTTGTAAACTTATGGAAAGACACCTTGCTCGGTCTATTACCCGTTTGTAACCAGAATTCAACTCTGACTCCGGCAATGGCTTCGGTGCAGTGCACCGCATAATATGCCTTCTCCAACTTTACCTTGTTCTTCTTATTCCTTCTCCATCCTATCCCTTTCTTCTTCTTTTATGCACTCAATATGTATCTCCCTAATTTCTTCTCTTTTCATCTGGAACCCCTTAAAGGGGGTTTTAGATACATTTGAGAGTTTTGAAACCCTCAAAAGCAAGTTTTAAGAGCTCTTAAACCTGGGGAAAGGCACTTTATTTGGCTATTATACGTTTGCATACAGATTTCAAGATTCGGCCTCAGCCAAACCATAATCTGCATCATGAACCTTTTCAGACTCAGACCTCTTCCATGCCTCCAAATCCTTCGCTGCAACATGTTGGCAGCTTATTATGTACACAGCACATTAGACCTCTGCATTTTAAGAAGGGCTCCACACCACACCGTATTGCACCGCACTAAATCGCACAGCACCACACCGCACAGCTATACACAAATGTGTTCATATCCGAGTTCTAATTCGTATTAAGTGCAAATGTGAAATATTTATTAAACAGAAATATAATTGGAAATCTTGAGTTCAAATATGAACAAATACTAGATATAAATATATAAGTAAGCATAGAAATAAGATATTAATACAAATATAAGTACATATATTAGGCTCAAATACATTAGGAACACATATAAGTGAAAATATGAGTACAATTATAAGTAAAAGTATATAAACACAAATGTTATTCACATATATAAGTACAATTATTAAGAGCAAATATAATGGATCCGCAAACAAACTTTAAGTAAAAATTTTGCGTACAGACATTAGCATAAATTTTAAATACGTACAAATAGTACAAATATAAGTACAGATATTAAGTGGAAATATATGAACAAATAAAATTTAAATTAAATTAATTGTAAATACACATTTTTTATATCCAGATATCCAAAGCTGGGTATCTAATTCTCGGAACTGGAAAAGAGAGTGTGGGGTTCTATATAATATTTTTCATTCTGAATCATAAAATATATTCTCAAATGCATTATCACGTCACAATTTCAAGTTACCACAGCTCAAATTTAGCATTGTATAATTTCAAGATAAGAACATATAATACCTGCAAACGTGTTAGTACTGTTTTTGCTTTCACCTTCATTCATCGCTAATTTCTTAAATGACCTAAGCTTGAGGCTTAACTATATATTGCAGTATTTCAGCTACTGTTAATGTTGCATTATTACCATCCCAAAAATGCACAGACATGTCAATGAGTCATGCAACGTGTCATTCCCCTAGATCAAATTTCCTTCAGTATGATTTCAGGTCTTAATGGTGCAACTTGTATGTGTTGATATTATGATTTTACTGTGTAATATTATTTTATGGTATACCATAGACAAAAAATTGCATTAACAATTTATAAGTAGCAATACATTTCAGTTTATTTTAGTTTGTTAAAATTTTTTCAGGAATTTACGATATGAATAAAAATTGTGCTTGCAAAAACTTTTCGAATGATTTTCTTGTTTGCGGAAAATTCACCACGAAAAAACAACCCAAACCAATATCAACACTGCTGAAAACTAGTGATGCACCGAATGTTTTTTAGACATTGGCCGACCAACATAAACCCTGGGCTCCACATGAGGCATATTAGGTGCTGTTAAAATAATCACTGGTTTACAATGTAAAAAAGACGCATTTGCCTTTTAGAGTGTCTATGATTGGCAGGAGCCAGCGATATTCTTATTGAAGATTTATTGTTGTTAAAAGTGCTTACTGTCTTCCTTCCAAAAGATAATAGGAGTATTTTGCACCAAGCGTACAATCACCTTATATAAGACAAAGCAATTCAGGACCTGAACTCTGTACCAATCCAAACCAGCAACAGCTTCTTTTGGCAAGAAATATCAAACTTTAAGAGATAACCATGCATTACCAGGAAGGGATCAAAAACTAAAGTCCACTTCATTAGCATTAAGCAGAAATCGTGATTTGGTTCGTGAGTTGTATTTGTCTGAACAACAAGCAGGACTATCTAGGTTCACGCATCCGGGAGTGGAATTACTAAAATCTTTATCATTATAGAATTAGGAACCAAGATGTTTAATGAAATTAATTAACTAATTATGCCTTAATTTTTTCCTTACTGTAATGTTAATTTAAACTGTGATTGAAGTTGGGTATATATATATTTGGTAATGATTGGCAAATATATTTATAGGACTCATCCAAAATAAGCTTATAGGCATTGTTGTTGCATAATTCAAATAAGTTTTCTCTGTACCGGTGGCTCTTCTGTCAGGAATGGAAGATAAACATAATGAAACCATAGCACTAATTTTAAAAAAGCCTATTGAAAGTTATGTCGGTTCTTTTCCGCAATAACCTTTATGGCGAATTCTGTGGTGTCCTTATAGTATTATTTGCGCACGGCTTTCTCCTCGGTTATCCAGGGACTAGATTTACTTAACCCAAAATTTCTGTTGTTTTTATTATTTGTGTAATTGTATTGATGTTCTATGAAATTGTCGAGAAGGAAAAGATGAAAACGCGGCCTTATTATCTAATATCAACATGTGTTTACCAAAGCTTCCAGAAGACAGCCAGAAATTAAAAAAACACCCGCTTGTTTGAACCTTTACCCCGAGTCTTTACAATATTTTACCCGCTTTTCACTGCGGCTATAACATAGGACATTAATTGATGATTTCCGTTTTTGGTATGTGGAAACAGCATTAATTTCATAAATAAACGCCCCTAAACAGAATTGTTATTGGAGGAGCTGTTTTCAAAAACAAAAAAAAAAAATTTTGTTTAACCCCCCAGGATTTCCCTCGCTTTAACATAATAAGTGGTTTTGAAGCCTGAAATTTGAATAATAGGAAAATTATTCACCCAAGCTTTCAAATCAGAAATCTTTTTTTATACACCCGGTCTTAAGCCATATATTTATTGGATACATTGTTTAATTTCAAATGGAACTTAGCAACGAAGGAAATGAATATACGGCTTATAGATCAAAAAAATAGATATAATTTTATGTTTTTAAAAGAAGTACAGCTGGAGAAGAGAGAACGAGAAGGGAAGTAGCAGAGAGAAAGTTGTTCAAAAAATAGTGTTTCTTGGCAGCACACCATAAGAGACTAGTGAAACTTGAAAGAAACAGATAAAAGGTAAAGGTGATTTCTGTTATTAGTACAGCTGTTGTTTATATGGAAGAGGGGAATACTGCAGAAAAAAAGAAGAAAACAGAAAGGATGAGGAAACAGAAAAAATTGTAAGTAAGGAATCTCACCGTTAATTAAGTATGTTTTAAGAATGTCATTGGGAAAATTTCAATATTTTTTTTTACCCATTTCTCATTCTTTCTGTTCCTCTAAAATTTGGGTAATATAGCATGCCCCCCAGCTAATTGAGCAACGATATGAATGAATATGATGAAATGTGATATTCATCTAGGATATTTAATATAACAATAGAAAGCAGACTTATAGTAGGCCGTTAATCAAGGAGATTACTGGATATGCCCTATATGCACGTAACTAAATGGCTAGTCGTTTACTGGAAAAGGAAAAGGACTTATCAGTCAGCATAAAAGACAAGAGAAAGTAATTTCTTCAGAGAAAAATAGACACCAACTTTCAGCAATACTTACACGCTGCAACATTTACATAATTGCTAAAGTCTGAACAATGATGCATGATATAGTAAATATATAATATCTATTGTATTTCCAATTTACTGGATTTGATATTTTAATTTCAATGAGGCGGTGGTAAAAAGAGATTAACTCTCCCGGTTATCTATTGATTATGTGTGCTGTCAATTCGAATGATATTTAATTCAACTGAAAGCGTTCCGTTAAAAGGCAGTTAAACCGTCGAGTCCTCCCCCGTAATCTGGTTTCAATACATGTTTGACATTTAACTCGTGCATGGTAATCATCGTTACCCGCTCGACTGGCTAAATCATATAAACAATGAAGATCATCTAAGGTACAAATATTTCCTTCCCTTTTTTATTTTTGTGAAAGGGTCGACGTAACCCAAAAAAAAACAAAAAAAAAAAAAAAAACAGAAAAAAAAAACAAAAAAAAAAAAAATCTGAGTAAGATGTAAATGAGTATGAAAAAAAAATATAAAAATAATTGATTGAGTTTCAAGAAGATTCAGCATATTACAAAATAGATTCAAGTCATCAACATATATCGTTTCAGTAGTTTCGGATTAAATTTATGTTTAATTTTCTGTGGGTCGTAATTATTTATCTATTCAACTTGCGGATCATATAAACTCAATCTGAATTCTTAACTTCTCCCTAATCATCTATCATCATCATCTCCATTCATCATCATTCATCATCAAGTTTTACTTTATTTATTTTTTAATTTTTATTTTTTATTTTCATTTTTCTTTCATTCTTTATTTTTTTTATATTATTAATGTTATCAAATTAATATTACCACATACACTATTAAGAACTATCATAAATATTTCTCTATTTTACTTCTTATCTAATTATAGTTACTGTATTAGTGTGTCAAAGAATACCATAAATTGGAGAGAAGTCCGTTGTAATATTAAATTAGGTAAAATTTATAAATTCAATTACAATTCAATTAAATATTCGTAATTATTTTCGTGCATCCTCACTCACTCTTCATTTATATTCTCTTATCCATCCATTATTTACACCTTATATACTTCTATTCCTTCGGTTCCTCTATCCTTTTCCCCGTCTATTTGTACCTCTTATGCATTCATTTATGTTTTATTGATTTCTGCGTCCCTCTCCTTTTACTATTTTTGTGAATAATAAATTCTTTAATCAAAACAAAATCTGTTTGACCCCTGCTAAAGCGGGAAGAGTGTATTATTGACATACTCCAATTTTAATTCTTAAGGGTCGGTATTCTTGATATATAATTCTGCAACACCGCGTTTAAAATTAAAGATTGACATTTATTTCTGTTAACTTAGTCGCAAACTTAGGGAAAAATGAACATACTAATTTTTAAGACTTATGGCAATATATTAATCTCCGCGATTTATTCATTTCTCTCTCTATACGTATTCGATTATTACAATTTTTACAGTATCTCGCCTCATGTCTCTCTCCCAACACTTATGTTGCTCATCTGTACCCCAAATCCACCTCTCTTCTCTTTCTCTACTCTTGATCTCTGCATTCTCCGGTCTCTCATTGAGGTCCCTCTTTGTTACTCAGACTCAGACCACTCCATCTCTTTTTCTCCTCTTTCTCCCTTCTCTCTCTCGTCTCTCTCTCCTCTCTTCTTCATTTACTCTCCTCGCTACTCAGCTTACTACTCCTTCATTC
The DNA here is from genome assembly GCA_015478945.1 of Trachelipus rathkii. Lineage (NCBI taxonomy): Eukaryota > Metazoa > Arthropoda > Malacostraca > Isopoda > Trachelipodidae > Trachelipus > Trachelipus rathkii. The sequence continues at coordinate 27,461 of JABUQX010079741.1, forward strand.
TGACTCAAAATTCTGTTCGCGTGTGCAGTTCTCCTCTCTCTCTCTTCTCTCTCTTCTCTCTCTCTCTCTCCTCTATATTCTTCATCTCTCTACCACCCTTTCTCTCGATCTCTCTCTCTCTCATTGTCTCCCTATCTCTCCATCTTCTCACTCATCGTCTCTCTCTTATAAACTCAGGTCTCCTCATGCTCTTCCTCTCTCCTCTATTCGAAATTCTCGTCTCGTCATATACGCTTCTCTCTCTCTTCGTCTCTCTCTCTCTCTCTCTCTCTCTGCTCTGCCTCCTCATAGCTTATATTATATATAATAGCTCTAATGCTCATGATATATCCGTCAAGTATTTGTACTTGCTATCTAGGTTACCTTAACTGAAATACATATATACTCATATAATAATATTAAATGATTATATTAATATATATATAATATAAATATATATAATATATATCAAGTTTATTGATAAAGGTGCTTCTTGAATAATTATTTTACCTTCACTCATATAACGTTCCAAGTAGTATGTTAACTAATAATATTAATATATATATAATATATATATAATATATATATATATTAATATAATAATATATATTATATAATTAATATATAATATATATTATATATATATATATATATATATATATTATATATATATAAGTATATTATATATATATATAATATTAATATATTATTATGTTTAATATATATATATATATTAATATATATATATATATATTATTATATATATATTATATATTTAATATATTAATATATATATATATATATTTAATATTATATATTAATATATAGTATTATATAATATATATTATATTTAATATCTAATTATAAATATAATAGATTATCATATGTCTAATTAATAAATATAACATATTTATCATAGTATCTAATTATATATATTAAATATTATATAATATATTATATATATTATTATTATAATAATTATATTATTATAATATATTATTATATATAGTATATATAATATATTAATATATATATATAATATATATTATTAATTATATATATATTATATATACATATATATATAATAATTATATATATATATATATATTATATTATATTAATATATATATATATATATATATTATTAATATTATATATATATATATATATATATATATATATTATTATTATATTATATTATATGTGCAATAAATAATTATAATTTTATTTTTTATTTTTTCCCTCTATATTATATATATATATTTAACTACCTTAAGTTTATTATAATAATAATATTATAATAAAAAATATATATATATAATTGATACTTTTTGAATAAATAAATAAATTTAATTTATATAATAAATATTATAATAATAAATAATTAATGTAATTAATATCATTATCTCTAGAAGTGTATAATTAATAGCATAATATAATTATAAGTGGGATGAAATATATAATAATAATGTTATGAAATAATTAGAAAATGTTTATTCTCGAGGAATAATTCAATATATAAGATAATTATAATAATTGGAATAATAGTAAAGGGGAAAAAAGAAGAAAATGGATGAAAATAAAAAAACATAATTGAGGATGAATAATATAATAAAAATATTATGATAATCACTCCTAGAAAAATAAGAGTGAGACAAAACTTGCAATTTAGAAGGATCAAAGAAGGAAGAAGAAGAAGGAAGTGAATTGGTATATATTGTTAATATATACTAAAATACACAATAATAATACAAACTACAATCTCAACATACACTAAACAACTATTAAATTATATAAATATAATATAATAATTAAATTAATTAATAATATAATAATATAATAATAAATTAATAAATAAATAGAAAAACAATATTGAAATAATAATTTTATAATATTATTTAATATAATTTAATTATAATAAATATATATAATAATAATAATATATAAATTATAATAAATAATTAATTAAATAATAAATAGATAAATAAATAATAATAATAATTTATAAATATATAATTATTAAATAATAATAAATAATATAATATTAAAAGTAATATATTAAATTAAATAATATATAATATATATTATTATAATAAAGTATATACTCAATTTGTAATGCGGCTTTAAGGATTCTTACATGAGGATTATGTTTTAAACCTAGATTATAATTTAGAATTGGATTATAGTTGTCTGAGGACTATGGTTCTGGAAATATATACTGAAAGGTACTAGATCTAAAGCTTCATAGTGTTCCAATTTAATTGAACTTAGGTCACGCGACGTAAGTTCATATAAGGTGTGAAAGAACTAGAGTGAAAATGACGAAAGAAGTGAGAAGTGATATAAGAGAAGATATAATGTGGTGTGAAGAAAGGGTGTAATGAAGGAATAAATGAAAGTACGTTGAGATAGGTATAATATATGTCTTATTGAGGAAAGGCCATGAAATGACAAGTTTGGATGGTGATTTACATAAGAGGAGTGTAATAATAGGTGAGTGTAGTTTGAGAACAAAATCGCCAGCTTGGTGGAGCCCAGGAATACATTAGTGGTAATAAATGAGATCTGCTAAACTGACTCGTCTGTAACTGATCGAAATGTGTGAGTTTTGGCTAGACGTCGACGATCTCAATAAGCGTTGTCCTTCATACTGCTTCTCTCAATTCTCTTCTCTCGGTCTGCTTCTCTTCTTCATCTCTCATAGCTGTCGGTTCTCATCGCGCACTCTGTTGGCATCCTCCTCGAGGGGCTCGGAATGAGTGAAGATGACTTATACATACCATACTTGATATAGATTGGAGACCATAGATAGAGTGAGGTTCAGCAATCGGGCATCTAGCTTAGCGGTCCAGGAGCGGTTCCCCTATGATCAGGTCCATCGGTGACTAGAGTATGTTTCATTTCGATCACGTATCTCTCATTGCATCTTCGTTTCGATAGTTCTCTCTAACTTAAAGTGTTATAAGTGAAAAGGAGGTCTCATTGATATATGGTCACTCTGTGCTATCATTTTTCGACTGTGATATTACAATGTTACTAATAAAATCTAACTTGATCTCCTTAGGCCGATAGCATAGAATTCCAAAATACTGTTAATACCTCACTAAGGATGTCTTGAGGATAATAAAATAGGAGATATGATATATATATATATATATACATATATTATATATATATTTATATTATATATATCATATATATATATATATTAATATATATATATTATATTTAATATATACTATTATATAATTATTATATATATATATATATATATATATATATATATATATATATATAATATAATTACATATATATATATTTATATATATATATATATATATATATATATTACATATTATATATTAATATATACTATATATTTATATTATATATTATATATATTATATAATTTTATATATAATATATATATAGATTATATGTATAATATTATATATATATTATATTATATATATATATAATATTATTAATATATATTATATATATATATAATATATATATTATATATAGATATATATATATATATATATTATTTATATATATATATTATATATATATATATATTATATATTAATTAATATATTATTAATTTAAGTATATTATATATATATATATATATATAGTAATATAATAATAATATATATATATTATAATATATTATATATTATATATATATATTATATATATATATATATATATATATATTATATATATATATTATATATATATATATATATATATATATAATATATATATATATTATATATATATATATATTATTATATTTATATAATATTTAATATATATATTATATATATAAGTTAATAGTATAGAGTGTGGTGAGTCGAGCGGTCAGTTATCTCTAGCTTAGCCATAGCCAACGAAGCTCGTGAAATAAGAATGCTATATAAGTATGACGTCAGTCATACAATATACATTAATTGACGTGTTCCACTCTCTCTCTCCCTTGTTGCTTCTGTATAAGTGCTCAACGGTTGTTGTTACACGCGTTCCAAAACAGCAGCATCAACAACAAAACAGAAAGGGGAGAGGTGTCTGACGGTTCATTTGATACAAGCTCTCTAATAGCTAATATGCCATTTTCCATATAATATATTGCCTTTGAAAAGTATTAAGGTTTAGAAGGTAAACCTTCATGATATTTTAGTTTCAGTTAGATATTAGTGTGTAATAAAGTTTCTTAAAGTTATCTTGTAAGTCTTATATTATTATATATATATAGTATAGATATATATATATATATTTAGGTTACTCAGTTGAGGACTTAACAAGCCACTGAAAATTGACTATATATAATGAGGTATCATGAGTCTGATGTAAAGTTTTATTTTTTTTATGTATTGGCTCTATACAGTTGTCTTGAAGCTTGGGCCTTATTTTACTGCTCATTGAAGCTCACGTGTGTGTCTCTATAGATAGGGTATGGTTTCAATGTATTCAGGAATTTTCTATATGGGCAATTATCTTTGTTTATGCATGCATTTTTATCCATATAACTTCATTTATATTATAACACGTTTATTTGCTCCTATAATTCATTTATTTAACACGTATTTGCCATGTTTCATTAATTAGGTGAACTTAAAATCAACTGAGCTATGGTATGGTATCGATGCATCTTTATTCTAGTTAACATACGTAAATAAATACCAATCCGCTTAACAGGCCTAGCAAGCAGCAAAATGAACTTTAAATTCTTAAATAAGATAAAAGAAATTAAAGATGATCATTGCATCTCATCTAATTCTGAACACGCTCGATCACCTACTATGGAAATCAACTCAGGATTTTTGGTATCTACTGCGAAATCGACCACAGAAGATGAATAGCTTTGACCGGAGTTGTATAACTACTGGCTGTCTATTCGTCACTGCTGAATCTCCTGCTGACCCAGCTGCTTCAGTAGTCCGCGACGTGCATACCAATCTCGACTAATCATCACGACCTCAGGTAGTAATATATGTCCTCATCGATGACTCTACGCCTTCCACTAACACTACACGCAAACTCGCTCATTACCACTTCACCATAGTATACTATTAACCTATACCGTATATTACCTATATTATATATCAGCCAGCACTGTATCCCTTGACAACTATACCTAACGAGTTACAAATCTTCTAACCCCTTACCATCAATATACAAAGGGTGAGTACTAACGTGGTATATGTATGTTATCTCCTAATATATATAGGTATACTCTGATATATAACTATAATAAATATAAATACGCCGCTTGAGGCCACATAACTAAATTATAATACTATATATATATATTATATACACTAAGCCACACATTCATTATCTAAAAAACTATTTAATTTTTTGTTTTGTATAATTTATATATATCATCTGAGGATATCATACTACTATCACTATATCACCTTCTTTCAAGTTGTATATACCCTCACTACTCTACAAATTATTACTAATAATAATATAAAGTATAATACACCGCGATAATTCAAACATACATACATTAAAATAGTATATATATAACCCTCAGTAAGTAGCTACTACTGCATATCTGTTCCAATCTTAGCCTAGTACACTATATGCATATCACATATACCCCGTGTATATATAGCAATTTTAGTATATTATATCATACAAATAGATACCTTAGAATAACTCCGCTCTACCTCTCGAAAATTCACTAAACATAAACACCCTCCTCTAATAGTAGTATATAACGTCACCTCATAAGAAATATATTTATCTGTCTAAACTAACGCATATTAGTCTCCAACGTCACTATACCACTGATCTACACGACCCTCCCGTTACGTTATATGTCTTAAGCCGAGCGGTACTCTCTATGATCAGTGACTCCAATATCATATACCTGACTCCAAGAACCATAACATTTACACTGCATGCTAGGTTATACATTATAAAGTTAAACGTGTCAGCTAATACTATAATAGTATCAATGTATCTATAGTATGTAAAAGTATAAATATATCTATCCTTCTATATATAATCTATATATAAAGATAAGAACTAACTATATATATATTAGTTATATACCTATATTATAGTAATACTATATATATAACCTACGTACTACAGCGTACTATACCTTATAACTACTAGTCTACATACTAATAATATATACTATACTATACTTACATAATATATATACTACTATATTATATAGATACCCTATACCCCGAGCGCCGCAACTCACCTATTACTATATCACACTATATACTATAAATACAGCCTTCGTCGTCATATATATACTAACAATATTATATACTACTAATAGTATATAGTAGAGAATTATATTACTAATATATATATCAGCATAACTAAACTCCTATACTACTATATATAGATTATATATTATTATTATACTACTATACTAATATATTACTATATAAATATAACACTATTAGCTAACGCTATACTATATAGAATACTTACTATACTAATATATAACTATATAGTGATAACCAATATCTTTCTTATTATAATTTCACTTCACTATTGACTGTTCATCCAATTTACACGAACCTAACCTACCTACTTATTTTTTTTAAAAATCGAACCGCCGTCACTCGCAAATACATCCTCCGTGGTGATGTAACAGAATCGGAGCTTTTGAGAATATACTTCATTAATACTCCCATCCCCTTACTCAAAGAACTATCTCTCTCGCTATCCTATCGTGAGGTCGACTTGCATTCCGGTGGTCGCTACGGTTGGTTTCCTGTGTTACTGATCATTGCCGGGCTCCAACCCTTATTCCTAGAATACGTCCTACCTTTATTTTATAAATTAACACCCTCAGCACTGTGATTCAAAGCTAAAATGTATATGCTATCTAAATTTCCATTTAACTTGCACCCATCGTCCTTTTCCTACGCCTCGATATCTTCACCACGTGCCGATTACACATTCACCAACAGAAACCTAAGAAATGTCTGAGTGCCTCTATCAGAAAGCAGAGTACCTTACTCTGCTCCCATATACTGTCCCTATCAGCGAGTTTTATTCAATGGTGGAAATTTTAGGGATATGCTAAACGATGTACTTTTCCTCTCTTTGTTTCATATCTAGATTATCTCTTGTTGTTTTAGTAGGCTTACTTTTCTCCTTCAGTATCTCCAAAGCACTTATCTTCTGCGAACACTACGTAATATTATTTGCTATCATTTATTTACCTCCATACTTTTTGTACCAGTAGCAACAATTTTTTCTAGTTTTGCATTGGAGAAAAGAACTCCAATGTCAAGAATTAAAACCCTATTCTTTCATATCCAACGTGTTCGAAGTTCAATCATTCCACACGACTCAAATACTACATAATGGACCTAACGATTCTCTTTCCTGTATCTTCGCCTTGTTACACTGAAAAATAGTGGACAGATGAAACACGACCCAACATTAGGCCTTTCCGGCTTACAGCTTCCAACCCTTTCTCCTTATCTTTTCAACTCCTGGGTTCCTCCGATTCATATTATTCTTTTTCCCTTAATCTTCTGCATCCTATTTCTCTTCACACTCTCTCTAGTCTTTGCAGAAATGGGCCCCCGACCAGTCCCTTTGCGCGAAGGACAACACATTCTTTAGTTCTTCGATGTTGCAAACTGGTTGGACTTTTGGTTTTGCTTAGATTTTTCTTAGAGTGATTGCAGCTTCGACAGGAGCGGTACCTCGAGGACTGCAAAATGCAAAACCGATCTGATTCTCTCCAACATTGAGAAAAATATTTAAATTTTTTATCCCTTCAACTAAAGCTCATAAGCTTTGGTATATTTCTGACTTTTCTAGTGCTAGCTGCCCCAGGGACTCTGCCTACAGGAATATACGATGTCTTCAAGCCACAGAATCTTATGCTACTGATCATCCCTACCCCCCCCAAAAAAATCGTGTAAAATCTTCTGTCCGTAACAATAAAAAAAAAAATTTTCCGTAGAAAATGATTCTGGGGTTCTCCTCTTCATGCTCTTTCTGACATTTTTGCTAAAACTGTCAACTTTAATTCTTCCACTGTCCCTCCTCTGTTGCTATTGTCCTATCTTCAACTAAAGCATAATTCTTTGCTAAACCATTTAATTCCAATTCCGCTTTACATAATTGAGAAGCAATTCCTCGTGTGCCACATACCTCCAACTAATTTGTTATTGTAATTTCTTCTCACTACTGAGTTTAATTAATACTGGGAGACGTGATCTAATCGCCAATCCCCTTCATTGACGGGAAAAAAACGTCCATGTCTTTCACCGGTCTTCAAAAGCCCAGTTCCTCAACTCTGTCGCAGTACTCTACAACACATATTCCTCACAAACTTATAAACAATCATCTTCTCGTCAGCACGTGTCTAAGGTTTCCACCCCATTTAAATTTTTAACAAAACTAAGAAGTCTTTACTATCTGGATAAACAGTATAAATCATCCAGTGCTTTTGACCCCACGTACTACTTTTAAAAGACTCATCGACTCTTAGAGCATTATTCTTCTCAGTTCTCGAAAAAGAGAATCTAAAAACGAGAAGTTGTACAGAGATAATAAAATATAGATAAACTATTCTGTAAAAACTAACTTCACTCTAATGTAGGAAACATTACACAAAGTCCAGCAATAACAAACGACACCATCCCCCTCAGCTCTCCCTATTACACCTAATACTATATATTATAACTATATAAATATATATATTACTACATACTTACATACTCCCTACTACTCATTACTAACCTAATATAATATAATATATATATATATTATTATATATATATACTTTATAATATAAATATCTAAATAATACTACTACTACGTATATATATCATCTTATATAATATTATAGTACTACATTATACACTATCAAAAATATAAGTATATCTATACTATTCACATATAATACTAAGTACTCATCAATAATAGCTATAAGTACTACCTATATAGCTATAATATATCATAATTACTAATATAGAATAATTACTAATATATCATCTTAATAACTACTAAATAGTACATTTATTATAACTATATATCACTTACTGCCTATATATATACTAAGTATATAAACTCGTACACATATATATATATATCACTCATAGTATATATACACATTACTATCACTACATATTATAGTATATAGGGAGTGTGCCTTCCCCTTCTCCCATGCATCTCCATAATTAACTCGCTTTTAAGATTCCCAAATCGCACTTTATCAATACCCGAACGACCCCAGTACCTCCCTTCTCATCCACACACCAAACTCTATTCTCCCACGAATCCTGAAAAACGTTCTTACTAATCCTCTGACAAATTATTTAAAAACGATTAAGGACTTTTTTCTTTTTTGTAAACAGTGAGAAAGGTAAGACTTCTTCTTCCTCTTTCTGTAAACAGTGATAAAGGTAAGCAATCCTCTTCTCCTTTTTGTGTAAACCCTAAGGATTAACAAAAACAATTTTCCATTTCATGGCGAAGTATATTCGAATCTGATTGCTTCTCTTGTGGACACAACAACTATTTTATCTACCAAAATTTTTCCGCGAAAACTAAGAATCAACATCCTGAATAGTAAACGAAATTTTAAAAACATACAAAAAACATAAATAAGACAAGACTTACATGTCGTCAAACAAAACTTTTAGTAAAAGCTGAAACACCGACAAAGAAATAACATGGAAGAATTAATGATGGGAATTGGAAAAAGAGAACAATAAAAAAGTCGATGAAGAGGTCAGTAAATTTAATTTCAAATTTTAAATTTAATCTTGAGCAACAATACTCTTACAATTTCAAAATACTTTCTTTTAAATTGTTGGGAAGACCCTCCTTGATTCACAAGGAGATATACATACCACTACTTATAGAGACTCTCTCTGTTTCTATAGTCTTATATCTAACCTAACGTAAAGTAGGACTCTCCTATGTTTCATATACCTTATAAATCATATACACTACTACACTAATACCTGTATATCCTTTATATCCCAAACTGTTATACCTATTATAACTATAATTAATATATATATAATAACATTCACATATCGTGCGAAATAAAAATACTATATACGTATACATAAATAGTATATACAGTGAGTAACTACATATATAAATATATATATAGTATATAACTATCAAATAATACTATAATATATATATATAATCATACTATAAAATCACATAACTAGCTTAATATATAATAACATATAAATATAAAACTAATAATAATATACCGTAGACAACCTACGTATAATATTTTAAATTTTAAAATTTTAAAAAACACTTAACTCTCAAGGATTCATCCCCCAAAATTGACATTTGTATTCACTCTGTTCAACCAATGTTAGCAAAATTTACGAAATTACTATAACGTAAAATTAATTATCTATTTTATGTATTATTCATTATTATCATATTATTTCACCTTAATTATTATTATTACTTCATTAATTATTCATTATTCTATTATTATACTTATTATTATTATTATTAATTATTATTATTCCACATTCATCTACTATCTATTATTATTATCTGATTATTGTCATATTTATTTATCACTCTATTTATTTATTTATTTGTTTATTTGTTTTATTATTTTATTATTATTTTTTATTATTATAATTAGCTTTAACATTTTATACTATTTATCTAATTTTCTTGTTTTCATTCTGGTTCCAAACACATAATCGATTAATATAACTATATTTACACGCAAGTTAATGAAAAAATTAACTCCGACAAAAGTCTTTTCCCATTTTATGTTAATTTAAAGACCACTCCACCTCCCCTTCCCCATTTAATATGCATCTCCTCCCATCTATATATATATATAATATATATACTATATAATATACTATATATTATATATTATTACATTATCATTCATAATTATATAATTATATATATACTATATATATACATATACTATATATATAATATATATATATACTTGGGCGTTTTGTTTTTTAAAGCATAAATTAATATGTAGCATTAAAGCGTTAGTGACATTTTAACACATTCCGCAGTTGCATTTTTCCATTATCACCTTGTAAAATGGTGTGTATGTATGTATGTATGTATGTATGTATATGTATGTATGTATGTATGTATGTATGTATGTATGTATGTATGTGCACCTAAATTGGAAGTTGCCGTTAAATGGTATGTGTTATTTTATGAGTTATTAACACATTAGTGTTTATCGACAAACAAACATTAAAAACGCTATAAAATTTTTAGTGAGTACTTTTGTGCTTGTTGCATGTCCGTACACACTATTATCTTAGATTATGTTTTTTTTAATATATAATTTCACATCTAACTCAATTATGTTAGTTCTAACTCTCCATTTTTCAACGGATCATAACATGAATGCTAAGATTTAACTCACTCGTGCCACAACTTTGCCACAGCGTAACCTCCAAACGGTGGTTAAGCTGTGGGCGGTCATGTATATGGAAACGCTTGAGGTGACTCAAAAGGACCACGCGTTTGCAACGTCATCGAGACTGACCTTAGTTTGTGGTCCGTCTGAGTTAGTTAAATAAAGCGTTTCACTATAAATTCATGACCGCCCCATAATTTAACCACCGATGTTCATGACTGTTCACAATTTAACACCGATGTTGATGGTCGCCCACAATTTAGCCACCGATGTTCATGACCGCCTACAATTTAATCACCGATGTTCATGACCGCCCACAATTAAACCACCGATGTTCATCATTTCCCAAAATTTATCCACCGCTGTTCATGACCGCCCACAATTTAACCACAGATGTTCATGACCGCCCACGATTTAACCACCAATTTGTGATTGCGTTGTGGTCAAGTTGTGGTACGTTTGAGTCAAGTTTAAATGAAAATATTCAACCACTGTAATTAGGCATTGTTGAGACCTAAACAGTTTCTAAGACGAAAATGAATAGGTTCCTGCAACCTATGATTCAATCTTTAAGATTTAGTAATCCTATGTTACTTCTACGTTATTGTATTCCTTCCTTGCAAGAAGTAATTAAGAAGTTGAATCTAGAACTGATAGCTATAGTTGAATAAACAGAAAAATAAAATAAATGTTCAACAAATATTACAATGCAAACCACTTCCATTACTTTTAATTAAAAAAGTACGATGATTAGAAAAATTGGTATTTTGTAGTGACACGTTTACGTTCAATTTTTGTCATTTTAATAATAGAGCTACCCTACTATATACTTCAACAGTATAGTTACCGCACCACTCACGTCAGTTGATGTTCATTGGTCGTTGGAGCTTTTTTGCGGAGGGGAAATATTTAATTCGACACCAGGTTTTGAATCTTGAAGCGAACTTCAACTATGTTATGAAATCGTCTTTTGAAATTAATATATTTTTATTTTTAAAACTTCATGTATTTTTATTTTAATACATCATGAGTGACCAGCATACATCCTTTGAACATACCACTAACGTGACCCAGTTTATCTATGCCAAAATGATAAGCAGTAAGACCTCAATAAAGTAATGGTGTGTATGTAAGTGGATAGACATTTAGCTCCTATTATTGGGCATATTAAGGCACAAAGATATGGCACAAGATTGAAAGTGACACAATACGTTATAAACTTTATTGGAAATTTAGCATAAAACTTTATTAATATTTTCATCTGAGGATTTTCACTTTTTAATTTTTTCGTAATTCGCCGCTACGATAGTGTTATAAATAAATGGAAAATAAATTAAATTATATTTTGGATTAGAGTTGTGATGTATGGTAACTACTAAATATATTATATTGTTGGTATTTAAGTTATGATGTCAGTGATTGGAGTGAGGATGATTGTCAGGCCATATATATCCTGTTTTAATAATAAGGTTGTTTAAATCTTAAAGAAAACTTGGGATTTTTTGAAGTGTAACTTTAATATATGAATCTTGAAAGTTTGAAAGAAATCTGAATATGGTTTAGAAATTTTGGGGGGGGGAGGCCGCAATCTGAAATTCGTACTTGTTTTCATCAAAAATTTCCATAAAAGTATATGATTTCAAGATATTTCAAAAATAACTTCATGAAAAAATTTATATATAATAAAGTATTGAACATATAAATATCCCCTTATCTCAAATAAAAAAAAAAAAAAAGACAATTTCTAATTTTTTTTCAAAATTTTGAAATTTTTTTCAAGGTTCTTACTTCAATCAGATTATATTCATAAAATTTTCAGATTTTTAATAAAACCTAGTTCATCTTGAAAGGTCAATATGGAAAGTTTCAGGAAAGTTTTCTAAAACAACCTTTTGTTTTAATGCATTTTCTTTTTCGATTTTGGGAGAAAAAAAATTTTGAGAAAAAACCAAAAACAAAATGGCGGTTCAAAGTTGAACTGGAAGGGAATATTATAATATTTGATCGTCTTTCCTTTTTTAATGAGGTATTTAATAATTATTATTTATTTATCCTCGTTTGTCCGGGCTCGAAAAAGTGCATGCAAGTCCGGGTTGGGAACTTTTGACAAACACGTATTTATCCCAAATTTATTAACTTTTATTAACTTTTATTAGGCAAGGTTTTTCAAAAAAATGTCAAAATAATATTTATATATATAATGTGATTATATTATATATATATATATGGAGGATGTAAAATATTCTATAGTATATATATTATAGTTAATATATATAGATATATATTATATATATGTATTAATATAATATATATATATAGATATATATAAAATATATTATATATATATTAATATATATTATATAAAATATATATATATTATAATTTTATATTATATATATATATTTATATATATATAATTATATATATATATAATTATAATATATATGTAGTATATATATAAGATATAGATATTTTATTCTGTGAAATGCACAAATGTTGATATAGAACAAACAAAAGAAATGGATGAAAGTGAAATAAATGAAGGAGGTTTAAAAGTGCAGGGAATTCGATAGGGCGAAAGTGAACATATATTATGATAATGAAATTGAAGAGATGCTGATAGAAGTGAAATTGAACGGATAATCGAATTAGCATCAATTGCAATAATGACGGTCGAATGCAGAGTACTGATAAGCAAAATAAAATAATATTGGACAAATAAAGTGAATTGAAAGAATAACGCAAACGTAGTTAACATTATAGTATATTGTATATTATACGTATATATAATATATATCATATAATATATATATATATATATAGAATATATATATTATTAATTATATATAATATATATATATAAATATATATTATATTTAAATTAATATATATTATATATTATATATTTAAATATATATTATATAAATTATTATATAATATTATATTATATGTATAGATAGGAATTATAATTCACAAATTTATACTTCCGATCCGCTCGAGTCATTTCCATTTCATTAATTTTGTGAGCTCCGTATTTATTCAGAATTATTTCTTTCAAAAGTACTTTTAGAAAAAAAATATTCTTTGTCCATCCAGTCGTCAACGGATCGGCATCTGCTCCGACCGGCACAGGTTTTAATTTAAATTGTCCCTCAACCTGAAACTATTTTCACATGCAAAATAAATTCTTTAAAAATAATTAAAACTTTTTCCAACTGCCGCTCCGGTATGGTCCGGCTCGGCTCCGGCAGCTATATTCATAAATTGCTCAGCTCCCTTCTGCAAAAAATTTAATGCAAAAAAATTCTTTGAAAAAGTAATCTGACTCTGCTCCGGCTTCGGTCACTCCGATAAATTCAAATTGCTCAGATCATACTTCTGCAAAATCATTTTCCTTCACAGTTCAAAAAATCTTTAAATAAAATTATAATATTGTTGTATGTGAAAATGTAGAATTTCCTAGGGTTTTATGTAGCCGCTCTAGCTAAAATGCAAAATGCTCAGTCAATCCTCAAAATTAATTTTCACATAGAAAAAAAATCTTTAAAAAAATTATATTTGACCCGCTACCGCTCGCCGCTCCGTCGGTCCGGTATCATATTCAAAATTTTTTATTAAGAACTTCAGGATTATAATTTTTTACTTCCCCCCCCAAAAAAAAAAAATTAAATAAAATTTATGAATAAAAAATGTATCTTTTCCGATGATCCGGTCGGCTCGTGCGTCTCCGCCTGATTCTGGCTTCGAACCATTTAAATTGTTCAGGCGGATTGGGCAGACCATTTCACTTGAAAAAAAAATTATTGATTAAAGAAATGTATTAATCGGTCCGGCTCCGGCTCCGCTCGGCTCGGTCGGCCGGCTCCTCGGCCTTGGCCAATTTCAAAATTGTTCAGCTGTGACTTCCGGCACAAACTTATACTTGAAAGAAATTTAGTGATAAAAATCTCTAATTCGGCTCCGGCTACAACTCCGGCTTCGGCTCCAGCATCAGCTCCGGCTCGGTCCGGCTCGAATACTACTACAGTCCATTTCAAATTAGCTATTTTCGAATTGCAAGAATTATTATCCACTGCGAACAATTCCTGAAAAAAATTTTACATATGCCAAATCTGGCTTGCTCAAACTCGGCTTCCGGCTCCGCTCTGGCTCGGTTCGGTCCGCTCAGAATTTCCAACAAATACATCATGATGTAAGAGGTAAGGAAATTGTTCTAAAATTAGAAGAGACAAGGGAGAGTGAATTGCCAGATTTCAAATGATCAAAGGACAGGGTTTCGACTATATAACAGGCCCTTAAATTCAAAATAAGATAAAACTATAATAACAATTATGTGTTGGGTATTAAGTTATAGCATTTAAACGTTTAAAAAGTTGAATTAACATCTAATCGGTTATAAATTGGAGTTTTGTTTTTAAATTTAGATTTTTGAAATGTTGAATATGAAATTTGAAAATAAAGTTTTGTAATGGAAAAGTACATTGCAATTTAAATATCTCTAGGAATGTTTAAATATGTGATGTTCACGGCTGGGATCGAAAAAGAAAGATATTTTAAAGTTGGGGGAGGTCGTGGGAGGTGAATGACCTCTACCTGCAGGAATATTTTGTTTGTGGGGGTAAAAGGTATTCTCTTTGACCTCTTATTGTTGCAGTTGCGTGTTGGCGAATGCGCAACTGCATTGGGTGGTGGGTCGTTGTGATTTCTGATGTAAAGGAAGGGTCTGTAGATGGATATTCACGCCTGGTGTGGAAGTGTGAGGGAATTTCTGCTAAGTTATGGGTTGTTGTTGGATGTTTCATTCTGAGAAGGAGCTCTAGGGTAAGGGTTGGAGGTTCTTAAAGAAATCTAGGAAGAAGCTGTGGTGTGGTGATGTATTTGTAGACAGGTGTTAATTTTGGAGGGAAGAAGATTTGGCATTGTTTCATAGGTGAGTACTTAATATGTCAATGGAGATAGGATGCTTCAGTGGAAGTGGGTTCTGTCTCGGTGGGTAATTGTGTCTTTGGTAACATAAAGGGGCTTGTATGTGGTGTTGGAGAATTTTGTTTCTGGTGATATCACGTTTTTCATTTGGATAACTGTCTTTAGTGTAAATTATGTCGTGTACAGAGGATGTGTAAAAGGAGTTGTGGTTCGGTGTTGACTTTGCGTGTTGTGGGTTGTGTGGATATGTTTTGGGGGTGGATTTGTATGGTTTTTCGTATTGTGTTGGTTTGTAATTTGTTGAATTTGTTTGGGAGGAGGTGTTGTTTTTGTATGCAGGCTGGGTGTTTTGGGGAAGTGGGTTGAAATATTTGTAACTTTAGATATTTTTACATTCTTGTGGACAATAAAAGATTTTGAGGAATTTAGATATTTGGAGTAAAAGTTTGTTATAAAGAAAACTGTAGGATCTAATGCAGTGACTGTCATTTTGGGCACTTTGGGGGTTGTTTAGGCTTTAAGATCAGATTTGAATAATCGCCTATTTCATTGATAGTACGAATTTTAGTAGTTGTTTAGGGTTTTTTCCTGTTTTACTGCTTGTAATTTTGCGAGCTTGGTCTCTTAATAAGTGGGCTCTCGTATTTCGTCAACTAATTATAGTACTTACGGGGGGTTGTGTAGATAGTAAATTAGGGAATTTGGAATGTAAGATAAAGCCTTTATTGTAGTGTAAAGAAGGAAGTGTTGGGAATACCGATGAGGTAACTTGACATTAGGAGTTGTGTTAATGAATATTGACCAGTATTATGATTGGTGTTGAATAGTGTCGTAATGATTGGTCTAATCTTATATGATTTTCATTTCAACCAATGATTATCCTGGCGTGTGACCACTATGTATTGCCTTTATTTAGCTATTGGTACATAATCTTTAAAGTTGGGAGGTTAGTTCGGTGCCCTATCGATATTCCTTCTGGATAGAATGTCGGAGATTCCTTTAGATGCTGTGCATTTTGGTAGATGTGTTATTAGGAAAAGTTAACATACCTATAGAGATCTTTCATGAAGGATATATTTACATGTGTAGATTTTTTGCATTGGGTGAAAGGTCCTAAAATTGTAGGTGGACTCTGGAAAAAGTTATAGGGAGAGGGTATGCTTTATGGGGGTTTTGGGAGTAAACTCTTAATGTTGGCGAAGGAATTGTAGTCATAAATTTGTAGGTTTATTGTTAGGGAAAAGTAGTTTCTGCAGAATTCTAAACATTCGGTTTTCTGTTCGCATGTCGCTGCCTAGGAGCATGGGAGTGTTCAAGTTAGGAGTGATAATGTTGCTGTTGATAAGGAATCAACGGTTGATAATGAATTGCCATCGATAGAGTGGGGTATGTTGCTTCAGCAAGGTGTTGTTTCGGAAGAGTTTGTTATGGAGATGATATGGTTTATGCATATTCATGAAAGGTTGTTAAGCGTACATGTTTTTAGTCATTTAAGTTTTTTTAGTCAAGGGGATAGTCAGTAAGAATAGCGGTATTAATTGGAAGAAGATAGAACAAGATGTAAGAATTTACTAGTAAATAGTCAGAATAATATTTAGTTGCCCGTTTTGTATAAAGTTGTTGGATTTAAAATACCTATGAATAATTCCATCATTTACTAACGTCCTGTAGTGTTATTGCGATATAGGGTGAATAACGTTGTTTCGTGTTAATTTGTAAGATAACGAGATACCTGATTTGAACTTTGCAGCAACAAAGACTATGCAAGTAGCTTCTTGTTCGAATATTTGTAGTTAGTTCGATTTGTTAGTCTCCTGAGATGAATGATAAGGGCTTTCTTTGCCGATTACCGTTATTGGTATATGGACAACAACCGAAGCTCTTATAAAGTGGTTGATATATGAATCACTTGGAGTATCATGAAATCTAATGGGTGTCAACAATATCTTTAGAGAGAAAAGCCTTTGTTGTCCCGGTCAGAAAAATGTTGCATTCTTTTATAGCAATTTTGTTATAGGTAAGACTGATAGGATCTTTAGTGATTAAAGTAGTTCAGGACAATAAAGATGTTTCTGCCTAAATTATAAAAAGTTTGGAATGTAGTAAAGTCTGTGTTATTGGTCAGTAATCGTTGAATTAACACAGAACAAGTAGCTGTTTTCGGAGAAACTTAATTAGAAGTTGATCTCACTTATCTTCTAAAGATGAAAACCTTTTCTAATACAGAATGTTTTAATGTTCTCAAGTATTAAGACTCGATCCAAGAAGATTACTGATTGGCGTCACCTAAGGAGGTAGACAACATTTCCATTGTATCTGGCAACACTGGGCGGTCGTTTGGACAAACGAAAATTGAGTCTTGTAGTCAATAATCTGTACTCGCGAGTGTGAAGGCAAAGTAGGTTGGTTCTTTCGATTTTCCGAGACAATGGTAAGCGGATGAAGATTCGAACTGCTGAAATTTTGGTTTTCCCCCAGGTAGAGGAGGATTCAAGCAATCCAAGCGGGAAGCGTCAAACGGTATTGCGTTAATGTCTGTAATAGGAATCTGTATTTAGGAGTTTTTCTTGGATGAAGCAGAGGCTTGAAATGGGTATACAATTTGACCGAGTACTTTTTGTGCGGACTTGACATTGGTCATTAGGTAAGTATTTAGGGGAGGCGTACTTTGTGGTAACGAATGTACATTGAGCGTTTTATCTAAGTTGATGAAATAGTTAATAGGACATGGGACTTCATCATATTCTTAGGCTACATTTGTAAGTTCATTCAACAATAAATAAGTTTTTAACTGATCTATTTGAAAATACCTGGCCGAGTTTTTGAAAGTATTCTTAATTATCTGTTGAGTAAGCCTTTTGGAAGAGGTGCCAATATAACATTGACGTTGATTAGCCTGTAGGAGATTTGTAGGAAGAATTGGGAATACAGCTCATTATTTGTCGGAGAACTTTCGTGAGGCCGAACTCATACACTAAGCAAAAGAAAGTTCGATATAAGTGTTCTCTGGGACGGATAAATTGTCGAGGAGTAGTATCTAGCAGGGAAAAGCTTACAGAAAGAGTGTTTTAAATAAGGACTATTTCTGTTCTTTAAGAGAATTACAGTTATGGAAACGTAGTATCAATAAGATTGTTACGAGTAAATGTCGTCGGAGTAAGGGCCATAGTCTCGTT
>JABUQX010079742.1:0-24264 GCA_015478945.1 Trachelipus rathkii
TCCCCAGGCCCTCCCCTACTTAAATAACTACGCCACTGTAGTAATATAAGTATTATATAAGTGTCATGGATTGTCTATCAATACTTACACTGGTATACGGTATATATATACTCCTCATTTCAATAAGAGTATAAGGAGAGCAATATAAACACATTTTGTACAAACTTTGCAAGAAAATAACCTCACTTTATAAAATATCGTACATGATAATTTCTTAGTTTTAAATAATATAAATTTATATTTATAAACATTATTGAAGATAAAAGTAGTAACGCGTAACTGATGTGTCATTTAGATATAATTGCATCATGTGTATAGACCCACTTGTATAAGTACTAACTCACCAACCCAACACTACTCAAAACATCATATTGTGAGACTAAGGTAATAAGCTGCTGAAGACAGAATTTAAATCTCTCGCATAGATTTATTTAAAGATGTGTGTAGAAACCGTATAACTTTAAATGTGTTGCCGACTAAATCAATTGTCTAAATTTCTTTGCGTTCCTCTCCTTTTTTTGGAGGGCTTAATAAGGTGTCGATCAATATGTTTCTCATCACTAATAGAATTAATTGTCAGTGACTGGCATAGGCTGGCGTATAAGTTATAGAATATGCCGCATAATGTTTAATCCTATTGCTGGGCTTATATATAAATTTTATTTATATCAAAAAAAATATGGTTTTAAAAATTGCTGTAAATAAATTTAAATTCAAACTCAAGATAAAGGTTTAGGGATTTATTTAACAATATACAGAAAAGAGGGTAATTTATCTAATAATATATACATAGGTTATTTTATATAATATGTATTTGTTCGCATTAGAAGCAATAGAGATTGAGGAATTCATAGATATAAATATTTTAATAAACAATTCCACCCTGAATATGGGTTCTGTATATTTAGTTATGTTAATAATTAAAGTGAGAATCTCTTATTATAGGGGTCTTGGTCATGTAAAATATTGAAACGTTTTTGGTGGTACGAGAGAATAAATCTAAATAGTTATGTTAATTAGATTAATTATTTATAGCATCTGTTCTTGTGTAGTTGGATTTTTTTAGGAGAATTACTTGTACCTTCTTCACTTCTTCGAGAATTCACCTGACTAATTGTCCCAGTAACTTATATATTCTAGACTTAGCATAATTAGGTGCATAATACTTGATAGAGTGAGTCGTGTCCAGTAGGTCAATGCAGAATTACGCTCACCCATCATTTCTTTCAATGGGAAGACTGTTTTCTTCCTTCCCCTATCAGGATTTTGTAACAGGATCATAGTTAGTGCAGGCGACAACCGATCCTATCTCATTATCACTCAACACACACACACTACGTAGGTACGGTTGTATCATCAGAATGTTTTAGTTGCAAACGCGTGTATCTACGGAGGTTTTCGGCGGCGTTGCAAACGCGTGTATCTACGGAGGCTTTGGGCGGCGTTGCACGCGTTTCTCAAAGGAAATTTTTAGAACGAGCTTTGAAAAAAATATTAAATAACGTTGAATTAGAAATATGTCCTAAAATACGAATATTTTTGCATTTATCTTTTCTATTTGAGGTGTGTGTTATATACGTATGATTAGATTTCTACCCCCCACATTTTACCCCCTTTTCTAAGGCCCCTTAACTAGGATTACGCTAGATGATGTCAGAGCTTGGTCAGCTCAGCCACATGTTCGCTTTTTAAGCCATTTAGCATGACTATCTGTCTATATTCTATATAATAGTGTGAGAGCGTGTGTAACTTATAGTGTGAATAACTAAATAAAACTAGTCTGTCTGTTCTAGTGATAATAATAGCGATAATTTTGAGAAAACCGAGGAGTTTTAATGCTTATATCTGGAGTGTTATATTAGAATGTCGCTTAGGATGGCTCCTTCTACTGATAGAATGTATTTTGCGCCACGACGCACCAATCCTCCTTTTCATAAGCCCTGCTCTTATATGTGTACATTAGTAGATTATTCGCTGAATAGTAGACTCTTGAGAAATATATCATATCGCACGTATAAAAATAATATTAGAGTCAAATCTATTTAAATATAAAGAGTAAATATATGATGTAAATTGTACTGGATCCATGTAATGCTCATGTGTAAATTTGATTTTTGTATTCAGTAATTTTGCTCAGTTGCGTGTATGGTGTTATATACTGGATACATGTACTGGTGGGTGATGTAAATGTGCGTGAATATATTCAATATTCCCTCGCGAGTAAGTTAGTATTATGTGGAGATGCTAATTGTTTATACCTCTTACCCCCCTTTTCCATTAATCTTATGGCCTCTTTTGTTTTCTGTCGTATGCCTAATGATTCAAGCACCACGCTCGATTCTGTTATTGATCCTGAGGTTGGTGATTAAGCTCTAAGTGTATATATAAGTGATAAGTGGATCCGATTTATTAAATATTAAGTTTCCTCTAGAGCATTGCATCCATAACTTTTAATTATTCCGAGCATGGCGTTTCAAGCCGTTTGCGTTTTAGGGAACGCTAACCAACATGCGTTTTTTCGTAGTGGCGTACCCTTCCGTCAAAAAACCTATCATGACGGGTTTCAAACAGGGATAGAATGTCTCAAAAATAAGAATTTCCCGTAGTTTACTTTCCCGAGACGCCAGAGTCCCCAGGGCCCAGCCGGGGGTCAGTTTTATGGGGTATAAAATACACCAAAATGACCATATCTGTAGGCAACAAAGACGGTCGTATTAGAGTCATCTCGACTTCCTCAAACTTGGCATGTCTTCCTTAATATGTGCAAACCATTGTTGCAATTCCCAATTGTTGATAGCCGCTTACTCGTACATAAAAGTAGGTACCTAGTAGGGTTAGGGGTAGGGTGCATATGATATACTCACACCTCCCTTAAATTTAAAATATAAAAAAATGGGGACTTAAGTTAAAGGCTGCAAAATTGTGGTAAAAAATGGTAAGCTAACGTGTATAAGAGTATAAAAATAATGATAATATATAGATAATAAATATGGCTCGTTATTGTTATTAAAACTAATTGAGGGTAAACCTACATTATATGGAGCCGGAGGTACCGTAGAGCTGTAGTCATAGTTGGTTGCTCAGTGATAGAATAGGATATCAATGATGACTCGCTTACCTACCATTTTTAATGAATAAATATACTAAATTGATATTGAGTGTTCTATTACTACTAATACTATGGTTTTCAATTATAAGATTTTAGTATATAGATTTACTATATTTTTGAAGTGAGTTTTCAAGTTTAGGTACATAACTGATTCTTATCTAGCTTTCTATACATAGACAATGTCCTACATTCTATTAAGAAAACACCGACATACCCTAATGAATATATTTGTATTAGTATCACTATCCATTAATGTTTTTATAACCGGTTATACGATATATAGTCAATAGTTCAATTGGTATATATTTAGAAGGTGTTTTAAGGATGCTTCCTTACTTAACCAGTTTTAGTTAGTACCCACCCTTTTTCTAGGCACTTCTTAAGGCTATAATTGACATAGTCTCTTACGTCATAACTAAGAATACACCTAAATTATATTTACATGATGTAATTTATTCATATCCTCTATGTATATTAGAGGTTTAATGAGTGAATTTATCGATATATATTAGGTGGATGTTTATAATTTCTAGAAGTTATTTTGTGCTTTTTCGAATAAAATCTATTAATTCTTTATTAATCGATATGACTGACTACCTACTAGGTGTCGCTTTAGCTCCCTCTTTTTGATGTTTGAGCTCTTTAGTAATTATTTCGGTCTTGGCTCATTTGATATTTCGCCCTGATTAATTACCGTTATAATATCAAAAGAGTGATACCTGAAATTGATATCTTATCTATATAAGTATAAAAGTTCTGTAAGGGATTAAGTGATAGAATTTAAAGTCAGAGCACAGTGTAATAGTAGGTATACTTGATATAACTCTGATATATTGTAGAAATAAATTTTGAAAATACTTATAGTTTTAATAAATACTTGGATTAAATGCTCACTTTCACTCTCGTTTCCAAATTACTGCCAATAGAAAACAAGCTAAACAAATTATAGGTAGTTACCATCTTACCCAAATTAGATACAGTCAGTACCTTTGGTATGGTCATGTACCTTATTGGTTTACCATGCACTATAACCACCAGTCACAATCCGAAGTCTCGGTCTCAATAAATACAAAATGAGAGATTTAACTAAAGCCTTTCAAATACTAATCTAAGTTACACTACTGACTATATGTGTCTCACTGCTCTTTATCCTCGTGCCTCGTCCTCCTATCTTCCCCTTACAACATCGAGACAGAGCGACGACATTCAGAAAACACACACATACGAAATCATAGGCACAAAAGTCACATCCACAAGTGAGAGCCATAACTCCCTAACAGCGACACACAAACTACGCTAGAGCTACCTTCATACAGACACACACACCACACTAACCCCGCGCTAGAGCATGATATACTTATACACACCACCACCACACAACACTACACAGACCCACATCAACACACACACAACACCGCTATGCTTACTTTAGTAACACATACGCACACTCTGCTGAGAGGCTGCTGCCGTACCTTATATACTACACAACACACAACACACACACCGACGACACACCACACCCGGGCTAGGCTACTTTTATTACCACACACGGCACAACCTGTCCATAGCTACTTTTATTAACACAGACCATACACCCACTCCATAGGAGCAACTTAAGCTCACACATTTATATTACCTACACCTTACCAACTTACACACACACACACGTATGACTACTTATACCACCATTACACCACACCCATAGACACCTGAATACACTCACCATAGGATCGCGTCCACTTTACACTCACCCATAGACCTTCACCAACTCACCCATAGGACACTGTCTACAACGTTACCAACTCCACCCATTATACACCCACCTACTACTGATTGCACCAGACCAAAGGAACAAATATTAGCAACTAACAATAATATTTATGGAAAGTATAGTGAACGCTCAAACCTATTTGCTAACTGCCTCAGGCTTTTAGATGCACATTTCTCTCAAGCTATATGGAGTAAGTCCATTAGATACGAGTACTTAGGCTTTTAACATAGAAAGATTAATACAATGCAGCTTCAGCTTCTGGTTGAAATCAGAGTATCGCGCGCCTCAAAAAACTTGCCACAGGTCCACCAGAATAGTTGGCTTATTAAGAAGAGGGAAGGTATTCATACGCACCTCACTTTGAATTGCCTCAATTTGACATTGTGCACGTGCACAGCTTTCTGTCGCAGTTCTGTTGAGGAGTGGGTATTTCTCATACCTTCTCGATATATAGATTGCCAAAATTCACATCGCTGAGAACAATTTGGAATTATGCGCCCTTTGTATTCTCCAGTACGATTTTTGTTACTGAAAAAAGGACGAGAGCGACGCGCGCAAAGTTAAAGAGAGAGAGTCTGAAGAAGGAAGAGATAGAAGAAGAAGAAGTGGATAGTATATAGAAGAAGAAGAAAGCAAATAAGAATGAAGAAATAGAAGAAGAGAAGAGAAAATTAAACATGGGAAGGAGGAGGGGGGAGTCGTTCATATGAACCGGAGCATATGAGCCGCGAGGCCGGCGCGAGCCGGAGTTTTAGTGACGGGGACGGATGAATAACATATAGACGCGGCGTCAACTTACAGGCACAATCCCTCAAAAGTGTTTGGTTAAATACCAATATTATGTTAGTGATATAAGAGCTTAAGAGCTCACTATGCAAATATTAGGTGACGAAACGTCTGAGCGTTTTACTCGACTCTCATATTGTTGTTCTCACGAGTGAGAGTGGAGTAGTAGCAAATGATGGAATCCATAGGGAACTATAAGAGGTTTCTCATGAATAGCGACGCACTTTAATCAATCTATGTTCTAACGGCGCTTCACCTAGACTCATTGAGATTCGAAGGACCGAACCCCAGTGCCGCGTGGTGCGTCGTTTTGTGCCGCTTAAATGGAAAGAAATTTTAAAAGGATATAAGTTTAAATAACATAAGGATACGTCTCTATCAACAGCCTGGATGTTGCCTCTCACCAACCAAATGTCATAAGGTGAGAAACACCGCACCTAGGATGCTTCACAAAATATAACAATTGTGGCAACATCCGCTACTTCTTAGTGTGATAGAGACATACTATGATGAAACTAATACAGAGTAACTTTAGTGGTTACTCTCGTAGTCATACTACTTAATTGGTATTCATATGTGCACAACTGAGGATATTCAAGTTCTAAAAACTTTGAACCTCGACTTGTTTAATTGGGATTTGCGTATACAAATATCAAGTCATATAAAAGTATCATAGGTATGTGTGTGTGTTGTCTGTATGTTTTATACAGGCTAATATTATGTTGTTGTATTGTGTGTATATATGTGTGTTCAGTTAGGATCGTTAGACCCAAGTAGAGAATAGTGTTAGCTCTATTTTCTACTCTATGTCACAACTGTGTGAGATATATTTATGATTGTACATAGGAAGACACCTGTTTCATTACAGCAAAAGTATAGAGTTGGTTTTAAAGTATGTACACGAAGGATTTAAAGTTGAGATAGGTTTTAGTGCGTTGATATTGTCTGCAAGATCGGACGATTAAAGTTAGGTAAAGAGCGGGTTAATTTGTGTATAGAAAGAAAATATTCAATTGTAGAGAAAGGTATTTTGAAAGACATTGTTTATATTTTTTTCTTTTGTTTATAAAGTTAGGAAAAGCTCAATGAATTAATATCACTCGTCAGGGTTTTCTTGTGTAGCAAACCACACAAAACTGACGATGATTGAGAGAGTGCCTCCTTCTCTCTCTATATCCTAAGATGCAGAACTAAAAATAACATTATGTCATATCCTGACTACGCTGTTTTGTGATTAGAAGAAGGCCAAAAATATCTATATATTTTGATTGGAAACTGCGAGAGATTTTGATGATATAGTCTTTTTTAGAAAAACGAGAGAGAAAATGGAGAACCGATGTGTTTGAGTGAGGGATTTCAGTAAAATAAGAAAATTTAGTTATTATTAAATTTTTCACTACACGTGGCAGAAACAAGAGCTTAAGTAGTAGTGAATGCATTTTGAGAGAAGAGTCGATATTCGCGACATAAGCTTGGCGCACAAGATGTAAACGAATACTAACATAGTTTCAACAGACAGCCCCAGGGTAAGAAAGCCCCTACCCCACCCCACCCCCACTCCTAGACTCTCTCTCAGAATGAAAAATTCTGCTTACTGCGTAAGATGTGATAAGCGAGTACTATGTGACACAGATTAAAACAAAATTATACAATATTTTACAAAATAATAGTAATAATAAACTGTATTATATTGTAGCGGCCTATTGTTAACTAGCCTGTTTCATTATTTTCTGCTCCTCATATCTCCACTCATAATAGTATTATTTCTTCGCTACATGTCATACCCTTTTTCATAAAATAACCTTCTCTCTACATGAAAAAAATAAAGCCAACACGTTATTTTAGAAACTTAAAAACTAAATGCTCACTCTCTTAATTTTAGTAATGAACACAACTGTGTTAAGAAGAACTATTTCCTCTCTGGTACACTATTGTACACCTTGTTTATGGCTTTGATGTATAGTAGAATAATTTTTATTTCTAACATTTTATATTTTATGGCATAGTCATGACTCGCAACCGGTAAAGTAAAAACATTTTGTCAAGTATAGTGAAGGTGAGAACACCTTTATGGCTTATGTTTATGTTTTGGATATTGTTATTGCACTAAATAACCCTAAAGTGCGTAATATGGTGTGCTGTAGGAGTGATACTTATATATGAGTAGTTAAAATCTTTTTAGGCTCCAGTATATTATCAGGCTAATAACCTAGCTTATTATTATTATTATCAAAACTCCTGTGGGTGGACTCCTGAGCTGCCCCCCTATTTTACCCCCTAATTTTTTTTTTTATATATTCTCACATGTTATATACTTATATTATATACCCATGACGCACCACAATTCAATACTTTATCTATTATTCACTTTGCGTTCAAAGATTTCCTATTATTTACAAATTTACAGCCAAAAGCTTATTAACCATTTATTTAGTTTCACATTTTTGAGCGGTCACAATAGGTATAAGGTGAAAAACAAATAACGTCAGTCTAGGCATCACAAACAAGAAAGCGTATCACATTATTTCATCTATTTTTTTTCCTATCTTAATCCGGACTTTTTTTTCATTGTATCAATATTTTATATATTGAGGAGAAAGTTGAAGAAACTATATCCGTATTCCAAAGATAAATATTTATTCAATCTAAGACGAATTTAAAATAAACTAAGAAATAAATGCACTGCACAGGCCACACACACCATACCACACACACACACCACACACCACACACACACACCACACCACACCACCTATTTTCACAATCCACAACACCACAACACTACAACACACACATAAACACGCCTACACACAACACACACCACACACACACACACACACACACACAGGAATGATTTTTTGGCACGTAACCAAAGCTTTTCGTCTCAGTGTAATGAACAAGCTCTTAACATATGCATCCATCGAGCATGTAGTAAGAGTACAAAATTATTCGAGTCCACTCGTACAACGTACCAAACCTAAACATACTTTAACGCACGTGAGCAAACTTTAACACAATCGAAAGCATAACAATTTCACACAGTGATTGTGCACGTTGAGCTTGAGTACAGCACGAGCAAGCATGACCACAAGATTAATTATGCAATTACAAAAACGAACACTAATCTGCGAACAGCTTTTTCATAACTCGTCGATTAGTAGTAGTATACTTTTTTTATTATCTTCTCTCTCACATGTCTTCCTCAAGACTTAATTCCAATATATTCTTAATGGGTTTAAATAATACTTAACAAAAGATTTAAAACATGATATCCTAACTCCTTAATAATTCATTTGATAGACTCTACACTCAATGTGATAAATGCCCACAGACACAACCACAACTACAAACACACCATCACACACACAACTCACACACCAAACTCCCCCGAGCACATACCAGGCTCAAGGCTACGTGTCATCATCCTCGCTTAACGTAAAACACCGTGGCTTTCTACACTCTCTAAAGCGCAACCCTACTCTAGGCGAGACATCCTCGCCATGCATAACTACACAAGAATAAATTTATTAATATTCGTGATGATTTTTGTACACATCATTTATCTTAAATCAGCATGAAGCAATAACCTTACATAGTATTATATCATATCTTTCTCATACTACTACACTAACCTACCAAGTCTAAAAACCTAATCATATATACATAAGCGATTACCATAACTCTTAAACCTATTCACATTTTTCAAAGCCTTCTGTGACATATTGTGGACTTCTCTCAGAGTGATCACAATGATAGAAGTAATTTAGCAAAGAAGAAATTGATAATTCGATATGCCCTGTGTGTGTTAATGTATCGAGAAATAATGTTGTGTAAAGCATTAAATGCCCTTCACCTTACTCAAAGTGTTTATTGTTATAACTGCGAATATAAACGATAAGAACTTTTATTTAATATTGTTCTCTGTATAATTCACTCATTTATAGTGTAACTGCACTCATAATCTTCTTCTTTACCAGTTTCAAGATCTAAAACGATATGTACGATATAATATAGTCTCCGAGAGAACCAAGATAATGGCCAATATTACTGGACACACTAACACAAGTCTAAGATGATAAGTATAGTGGCTGATAGCTTTTAATTTTCTAAACCAATAAATATTCAACTGAAAGGTATTTATAGTGATTTATATCAGCACAATTCATCGAGAATGTTAATGAGTGTTCGAATTATTTCAAGACCTTCAGCCACCATCGAACTTCGCAACTACGGCACTACTGGATCCAACATCGGAAATAGCATCCACAAAGTCCTGGTACTAGCACCTATAACTAATATCAATACTTCACCTCTAATATTATTACTATTTATTATTAGTATTAAATGTATATTATTTATACATATTTTCATATTATCTTATATATAAGTGTATCTTAGATAGTTAATATTAAGTATTATTTAGTTAAAAACATATTACAATTAGGATACTGCCCGCCCTAGTTTTGTAACAGAATAAAAGAATATCCTAAAATAAGCTAATTTACCAATAATAAATAAATATCTTATAAAAAATGATATAACCATTCTTCCACCGTGAGAAGGACAGTGGTTTACCCCGAGGTTTCACTCCCGCTTGCTAGATTGAAATTGCAATTCCCCCAGTTAGACGGTCATCCACCCCTGCAGAGGGTTGTGACATCAAGACACGGTCTGATGCTGAGCTCTCACTCCCCTCCTTTCGGAGATATCGGCTTACCATGCCATGCATTACAACGCACTCACCTTCGGAGGTCATGAATACCTCCTGTAGGGAATTCATTCTGAATACTAGGCCAAGGCCGGGAAACCCTACAGTGAATATTACTACTCGGTGTGGAAGTATTCGTATTTCTATTTTATTATCATTATTTTGATGTATGATTCTAAATTTTTTGGATTTATTCTTATTTTATAGATGTATGAAAGTAGGGTTATCGACCGCATATTTTCCTACTTTGATATGATCTCCTTACGCTGTGTCTGTTTTACTAATATACTAATATATATTAATCACTTAAATTATATATAATTATTAATAATATACTTAATTAATATATATCTAGTTATAACTTATAATATATATATTTAGTGTATAATAATATATATATCCTATAATATATTATATATAATATTATATATATACATATAAACTTCATATAAATAAAAACGATAATCTTTTAATAATTTAAATATAATAGTATAAGTGCTCAGAGAGAGGCTTAAAACGACTGTTTGGTGCTATTCCTATAACAGACATGTTGGAAACAGATAAATTCCTGTTGTAGAAAACAATAAATATCTCATAATATTCTTCTGGGACACCTACTGATGCTCTGGCGTTGCAAAATATATGTCAAGCTCAATAATATCTTATTTTCGACAAGTGCAAATTAGGTGTATTAAATATTTTGGAAATATCCTTATCTCTTATGAGGGACTCTAAGTAGATTTATGTACTGTTCAACGGAACATTATAGATTCACTAATGTCTCTTACTCAATATCTCACTCAACTTGTAAGACCTCAAAAGATTTGAGGCATAATGTAGTGACGTGATATTATAATCCCAGTCCATATTCTGTTTAGTAGACTGTAGAAACTCGTATCAATCTTAGCATTATGAAGAGTCGTGTCTCCTCTAAAGTGTGTCTGTCATGTCTTTGCATAAATGAGATTGTTGTTATACGCAGATACTCCCATCACCTGGAAGTCGTATCGCTCACTGAGACGGAGTAACAGAATAATTTTTGGGGTAAGTGAGGCACGTTTGATTCGTTCAAGTCAGTACTTCATATAAGAAGTAAGATAACTCAAGTATATCGACTCTCAGATTCACTGTTGTGAGTGCGATGTTTAATATATGATATTAAATATATTTATATACTTTTGCCTATATTATAAATATATTATACTATTTTAATTGTTTTATATAATATTTGATATTTATTATAAATATATTGATAGCATTGATATATATTTCTCAACTAGATTAATATGTACTTTGCAAAAAAAGTTATATTATAGTTGATAGTGATACGTTTTATGGTGTACGCTTTTGTATTATGTTACAATGTGGTTTCTCATAATTATTTTTTTGTTGCTTTAAAGTGAGGTGGGTAAACCTTTGCTCAATGTAAACGACAAGTAATTATAGATATATGAGTTATAAGCGGTATGTCTGATGTATTCTCGGTCGGTTGTATTATTACTGAATTATTTTGTCTCTAATTACAGGGGTGTTGCCCTCGCTAATTAGATTTGTTGTCGAGAACTCTTTTTATAATATAATTGTAATAACACTCTTACGGATTACTATCGGTTTTTTCATTTTAACTAATTTTATATTTAACTGGTAGGAAAGTTCACTCGAGTCTGTGAACTGGGGCAAGTACCCTATTCGTGTTGTAGAAGTCATGAATACTCTCTGTTGTTTTCTACCTTAAGCATTCCGGAGAAGTAGGATCATTGAACAAGGGCCCTGTGTCATACGACTACGACTCTGTAACTTTACCGACTACGCCACGTTTTATCAATATTGCGCTATAGTCTTGCGATCGTTAGAAGATCTTTCCAAAACGAAACGCCTCTAAAATTAAGTTTTTAATTCATTCTAATTTTAATGATTGTATTCTTTCTGCATGTCGTTTTTCAATGGAAATATTATCGTGAGATGATTTTATTTTCAAACAATTATTAAGGTTTATATGAACTATATATTCTTTAATAATATAGCCTTAACTTTAAGCTCTTAACATTGATATGTCCTTTGTCTATTAATTCATTGAGTTGCAATCTGAATCATCATGTCAAGTACTTTTTAATGTAACTGATATTTACGAATGTCCATTTATTCCTAGTAGCTAATAGACATCAGACGTCATCTAATTTGTGAATGATGTATCATATATACTTCGTTTAATTTAATTTATATGGATCTGTTTAATCAATCATCATTTTTAATGAATGACATCTCTATTTATTATTAGTGCTTTTATTGTTTGTTTAATTGTAGCCCTTTAGATTATATATAGGAAGAGATATTTATCTCTGGAGGAGAATTTCAATATTTTGTTCATGTGGATTTCTATCGGTCGGTTACTCTGATTCTGTCACTGGCTTTTATGCCTTGGCTTCGTGATTGCTTTCCTAGAAACTTCGCTGTTGTGATGTTGGTTGTGCGTAGTTTGCATTATTTTGGTATTGTATTTAAGTTAGGTAAACTTGTTGACGAGTGGGAATTCGAAGGGTTGGATATGCTATAGCTTGGTTTTACTTTTGTTCTGCGTTTCACTCGCCATACGTCATTCTTTCGTGCTCGGTGCTGTGGTGTCCGCTGCGTTGTCCTGTCGGCGTGTTCTGCGGCTTGCTCTCTTCTTTCTCGGCTGTTTGGTTTTCGTGTGGTGTTGCCGGGTGTTTGGCACTCTTCGCTCGCGTACTTTTAGGTGTGTCTAGCTGGGTTTTCTGCTCGTCGTCGGTCAGGTTGTCTATCTTCTCTCTTTTCTTTCATCGTTCTCTTCTTCTGTCTCTCTTTATAAATGTTGTGTGGAGTGTTTCGAATCTTGATCGGAGAACTTTTCCTTTACTATGAAATATCTGCTTAAGATTAACATCCTGCTCTTCTACGTCTTTTGAGCTCCTTAGTTCATTTTCCGTTCTCTTATTTAATTATCTTCTTACCTGTTTCTCCACTTTTTATTATCTTATCTTTTTCTATGCGTTGCCGGTTTTTTCATTGAGTGAGAGTCTAGAGATCAGCCATGGGCTTGTGATGTCTAGCGGATGTTTTTTCGAGATTGTGTAATGTATAATTATTTTATGATTATATTTATGTGGTTGTTCTATTTTGAGTCGTTCTAATACTGAAACCTGAGTTCAGTTGTGATTTTTCCGCATTCCATTGGTTTTTTTCCCCCCACCCCCCCCCCCCCTCCCTTGTAGAGTTTCAGTATATAAAGCTCCGGTCGATTATACGTTTATCATTGCTCAATATCTTTATTGTTATATAAAATAATCTAACTAATTTGATAACTTGGCCTTTTTGTCTTGGATCATTGGAAAGGGAGCAATACAAGATAAAATGTTTTTTGAATTAGAGTAGAATCTTTGATCATATTAGGTTGTTAATTATATTTGTCTTTCTGTATTATTTTTATCTTTCTTATCATAACATTTTGCATTTTGTTATCTCATGCATTCTTTCTAAGAAAAGTTTGAATCTTTTTTTTCTTTACAATAGTTTCGTTAATACCAATATTTTTGTAGTGGTTCATTTTCTCTTAGGTTGGAGTATGTTATGTTACAATATTAGGTTGATTGTCACTGTTAGAAGGTAGACCTCGGTGTCCTTTGCTTCTCTACACTGTGCTATCTGTTGTAGTGAATGCACTTAAGTTTTATAAGGTTTTTCGTTCAATAATTGGTGAGCTCTATCTTGTGTTGTAGCGTGATAAGTTGTGCGGTTTTATTATTTAATTTACATATGAGGTACTTATACTTTATAATCTGATTATCTTGTTAGTATTCCGTTTTGAGTTACCTATTACGTTATTTCAATACTGGATGTTTTCTAGATTTTGATGTGATTTAGTTAATTGATGTTTATATATTACTTAATAACGGTGAATACTTAGTGATTGGATTAGCTTATTTGAGTATTA
The DNA here is from genome assembly GCA_015478945.1 of Trachelipus rathkii. Lineage (NCBI taxonomy): Eukaryota > Metazoa > Arthropoda > Malacostraca > Isopoda > Trachelipodidae > Trachelipus > Trachelipus rathkii. Next base: position 14,324 of record JABUQX010079742.1, read on the forward strand.
TACTATTCGGTGATCTCATCTAGTAGAGTTTCGCGTGATTATCTCTGATTAATAGGGCTGATGTAGTTATTATACCTAATTATATCCTGTTTACTTTTATATGCCCTTATGTTAGTATAGTATTATATATTATGAGTACGGTTATGCGTTCGTTTGATCTGCATTTTGAATGAGTCATATTATGTATTAATTTTATTTTCTTAGTACTTATAACTTATATATTATGGGGTATTTAAATCGTATGAAGTTTATTTATATATTGTTATATGTGTATTATCTAGTATATTGCTATTGCGGGTATTTTTCTTCTTTTTGATGTATTTTGCCTCGTTGTATTTCGAGGCTAGTTCATCAATTTAGTTTCGTGAAGCGTACTATAGACGTTGTCTAGTTATTATTAGCTATGAAGCAGTGAGCCGTTTTATTGCGTATCATATACTGCCGTTACATCATTATATCTTTAATTTGTTATTCGATTATTTTACTTCGTATTATCTCGGTAGTAATGTGAAGTAATACAGACTCATTTGATCTTGATATTACAACTAGCTTTTGATTCTTTTTTCTTCTCCCATATAAATTCTCTGCTTATTTAATCCTTTTTTTTTAATTTTAGGTGAGAGATTAGTTTTACTTGTGATTATTGATGTTAATAGAACAGAGCCTAATATATGAGTTCTGCCGTGGTCCGTTATTATTGTGTCACTCTTAAAATTTTTGTTTGAGATATCATACTTATTTCATGTGTGGAGCTATATCTACCACCTGGTACCTTTGTTATCGAGGGCGAGGTTACTTCCTACGTCTATTCGTGTAGTTATTATGTATAGTCATCACCTACCCATGCTTCATATACCTTTTACGCACCCGCGCTCAGACTTCGCTCAATATATACACTACCCTTATGCAATTTGACATCTATACCTACTGTTATTGTGACTATGGAGTTCTTACATCCTTTTTTCTGATAATGAGCCTATTAGTATGAACTCTATTCTCCTTACTATATGCACCCGTTTTATTGATACTTTTTCATACTACCCAGTACAGTTTTCCCGCTGGTTTAGATTTATAATCTTATACTCTTAGACCAGTGTTTTCTTGTAATACTATATCTATTATACTTTATTAATATAATTATTATCTATATTATATTATATTATATGATATAATATATTTTCCATTATATTATACTATTATAATCTATAATTATATATTTTCATCTACGTATATATAATTATCTTTTTTTATCTTCTTAATTATTATATTTATATTATATTTATATATTATTTGAGAGTGGAAGATTATCTATTATATATCTCATCTCTTAAATGAAATTTCTTATCCATATATTATTTCATATCTAAATATTTAATATATTTCTTTTTATAATAGAGTGTGTGTGTGTGAGTGTGTTTTAATTTTGATATTTTGCCTACATGATATATACTATTATACATATAATATACTCTTTACCGTAGCTAGTATTTTCTGCGTCTTATATATGCTATATACAATTTATTTTATCTATTACCTACCATTTGACCATCGTTCCGCTTTTTATCTCTTTGCGTTTCCTTTCTTACCGGTCTTTAATAAATTACTTTTAGTTAACGTTTTCAAAGATTGAAGCAAATATGTAAGCATTTCTACTACGTTATCGGAGCCTTTTGCTGCATATATATATACGGCTCATTGTGTGGTCTGGTGCCCGGGTTCGACGCTCTACAATATTTACGTCTTGATTACTATTTTTTGGGGTTTTAGCTACTGACCTACGTTATGCCTGATCGTCTTTCCCCCTTAACTTATTTTATACCTTATATTTATTTTTTAAAGCTCACTTTATTTCCTGTCAATGAGACACACATTCTTATTCTTTATTTAGATGCCGATATTAAGTGTAGATCCATATCTAGTTATACTCTTTTTTTTTATGTTACTTAGAGGATTAATTTGTTTTTGTTTCAACAATTGGATTTATGCCTCAGCAATCTTTTGTCTCGATTTCAGCTAAATTTTGTCTTTTTTATTTATCATATAGTTACTATATCCGCTTTATGCTGTATGATTTACGACGCTGGGTAGCCTACCGTTCCTGCGATTATGGTACGCCGGGGGTTCATACTCTGTTCCAGTCATTACGTTTTTTGCTGCATTTGTTTTTTCGGTCTCGCACCCCGTCCCAGTCCACGTTATGCTTTTATATTGTTTGAGAGAGCTTGACAGTATTCCCAGCACATAAGAATTTCCACTTCTAGTCCGTCGGTGTGTGATTATTATTTTTGACTTCGACCGTTTTGTTCAGCCACTCACGCCATACTTTTTCTCATCCTTAGAAGTCTACTTAATTTCTTTTTGGTTGGCATTTATAGACTATGAACCCAACATACAATACCGAATTACTCTTAATCGGAAGTTTCTTCTGTATCCCAAGAGCGCATTTATTTTCCTTTTTTACGGGTATTTCACCACTTTTAACAGTGGTTCTGACATCTCTGCTCTCCCTTCCCTTTTTTTCTTACTTTCTCTTTCTCTCTTAGAAATTTTGTCCGTTTCCCCCCAGTGGTGGATGTCTGCCTAATAGTATATGTAGGTATAACATGCACACACTCGCAAGTTGGTTGTGTCATCAGTGTAAGCTCAAGCAAACAATGTCATTACTAACTTAATACACAAACTGTCGTGACACCGTTGAACCTCTCCAATCTCGATCCGATCTCCGTCCTTTCCACATAAATCAGTTGTCTTATGTCCTTTTGGGTTCCAAACTTCTAACGGCTTTACTGGGCTTCACACTTTTTTTTTGTCGCTCATACCAGATTTCTTTTTTTTCGCCACTACTGAACTAATCCCTCTTGATCAATTCTTTTTCAATTCTACTTTTCAAAGGGATTCAACCTTCTTCGGTGTAATTAGAAAGGTAATCTTTTCTCTACTCGATACAATCTATCTATATCCTATATTCTATTGAGTGATTTTCTTCTGTTTTTTCAGATATCTATACTCACTCACCTTAAAACTGTCATATAATTTTTCTTTAGTGATCATAAAACTTTACCAGATTCAATTTTGACTATCGGTCTCTACTCTTATTGCCTGTGGTATCAATCCTAATGAAATCAATTGCCCATCAACATAAGCATAATTGTAAAGTTAACGAAACCCTTCATCAAAAATGTCAAAATCAGAACAAGATCAAGAAATCAAAATGAAAGACTACCTATCAGATGCCTTTTCTAATAATACTCTCTTTGTCTTATTATATTAATCCATTGAAGATTATTAGCTCATAACCTTAAAGTCGTTCTACCTGTTCTTAGAGGCTCGGAAAAAGCTTGCAGCTTCTGCGGATTTTTTATCGTTATTTTCTTCTGACCAACCTTTTGAAGTGCAAAATTCATTTACTCAAGAGACCCCAGAATAAAATGATGAATATTATTTTCCTCTTTTCGTCTGTGTCTATACCGTTTGTATCCGTTTCTGACATCAGGAGTCTATCGTGGGGATAGGTGTTTCCCCCTTGTTAGACCCAATTAGACTTTTCCGGCCCTGCGTTAGATAAGCAGTTAGGCACATTACAGCAGGCACTATGTGGATGAGCATTCGTCAGCTTCATTTGCTAGTTTTCCTGGAATTCTTTAGTGATTCTCGTAGGTAACGCCTGTGATGTCCATCTCTTGCATGGCCTTCTTCTTATTCACTTTTCTATTATTGTATTTTCTATCTTGGTCGTATTTATCTCTCCCCCGTCATAGCATATGTGGTTCTGTCGTTTGTTTTCTATCATATTTTACTTTTTTTTTGAGTTTACTATATTCTAAATAATACGATGGTGTGCGGTCATTTTTTCTCCTATATCTTTCTGATATTTACCTTTTCCAAAATCTATGTTATAATTTAATGTATAGATTTTATTACAAGTTATGTGCATTATTAAGTATTCCAATTTGATACTCTCATTATTTGCCTTTTTAGTGTGGTTTACCAGGGTTTTCATGTTCATTGGATTACTGTTTATTTTATTTCCCAGTCTTACTAGCAACTCATTTGTGTAATACATCATATAGCTTTGCCAGATTTGTTTTTTGAGATATCCGGAACAGTGGAAACACAACTTGTTTTTATTTTGGGAAGATGCAATAGTCAGTTTGGAGCGTCGGTTTTGTCCGATGTTTCCCAAATAATTTTAAAAATGATGAATGTTCGGTAATATAGTAGCTTTGGATAAGCTAACAGCTTTATTATTTTCTAAATAAAGGAGTAGTGCTTATATCCTATCAAAACCAGTAGTTTTCAGATTTTACCAACCTGAATTCTTTAAAGTAAATATATGCCCGATTTTTATACGTTGATACGGGCACTACTTGTTTATTATTTAGTACACTTAAGTTATAACTTTAGCCAGCCATTCCTAAAATTATGTTATTCCCTCGTGATTTGGCTCCTAGTCTTGATTTTTTTTTGTTTCATTGTTTTGGTTTTTCCCACCTGGTTCGCGTTATACGATTTTTTTAAAGTACCTAATAAACTATTTATGCTCTCTCATTTTTTTATATTATAGTTATATTCAATTAATTTTATAATTTAATTTAATTATTCTTTGGTTTCTGCTTTGCCTCATTAAAGAGGCACTGCGTGTCCTTGCTTTGTTATTAATCTTTATGATTCCATTGAATTATTAATTTTTTTCATTACTTTTGTAATAATATCAGTTTTTGCCATTTTTATGTTAAGTAAGTGTCCAGGAATAAAATTGATTTTTTTAACCTATTGTTTATAGCTTTTGATCTCAAAATGGAGTTAAACGAAGGATTTTGATTGTACATTCTTTTATGTATTTATGTTATGTATGCTTTGCATAGCTTATATATTAATGTTGATTAGTTGTAGTTGATTTTGTGTTGTGTTGTGTTGTTGGTTTGTGTGTTGTTGTGTGTGGTGTTGTGTGTGTGGTGTTTTGTGTGTTGGTGTTCTTGTTTGTGCTTCGTTTGTTTTGTTGCTTGTCGATCGGCATTTTGTTTTGTGTTTGTTGTGTCTGGTTTTGTTGTTTTTGTTGGATGTTTTTGTTGTTTTGCTGTTGTAAGAAAATTCCTTCAAGACTTCCTCATTTCTCCACTGCTGTAAGGGAAATTTAATGTATATCCATATTATTATATATAATCATATGTTATGCTTTTTTATGAGGACTTTTTTTTTATACCAATTATCGGAGATATATTTGTTTTTGTTATTACGTGAAGTATACCCTTTACTATATTATATCGTTCGGGAGTGTTTACTAACTATTTACTGGTAGATTATTGAGTCATAATGGCATGTCACCAATTTGAGTTCTAACGTTATTCTGCGCTAAATCATCATACTAATCTGATTCTTTTTTACATTTATATTTAGTGTAGTGCATGTATTATCTGTACATTATTATTATGCACATGTACTACCTATAGGTCATACCTTTAGTCTATAGTACCGCTTTGTATGTTTTTGCTTTTTTAATTTTTGTAACCAAAAAAAATTACTGTACCTTTTTATCATTTAATAGATTTTTTTTTTTGTTACCGTTTTTATTTTTGGCTGGTATTTTACTAGCTAATATTTTTATTATATATCTATATTTTATTATAATATGGTTTTTGTATTTTCGTACCTTTATGTTGTTATTTTATTTTCATTTATTATATGTGTTAGTTTATCGTAGTTTAGCCATCTTGGTCTTAGTACTGTACGTATTTTATATATTGTTTTTTAAGTATTTATTATTATTTTTTTCAAGTAAATGTTAGTATATTTATTAAAACCAGGACGTTATTATATTATTTTTAATATTTGATATTGTAACGTGTTATTTTAATGAGAGATATTTATTTAATATCGATATTTCTGTTTTTTTTTTTGCACTGAGCTAGCTTTCCCTTCGGGGTTGGCTTAGTTACAACTATCCCGATAACCCTGATATGCCTTTCTATCAGTGCTCGGAATTTACTAAAAACTACCTTTTTCAAGTGAACAAGTGAAACTGTGATTTTAACCTGTGTATATAGTAAATTATTTATACTATTTTATATATAATATCATTTTTCATTTTTTTCTAACTATTTATTAATGTCCATTTCAAAACATAACCGTGTAAAGCGACAAAGGCAATATGTGATGTTAATTATATACATTTTTTCAGAATTTATGTTAACCCTCTCCTTGCTAATACTCCTGTTTTTTTTTCTTATGGTGGAGATCTGATATCATCCCTCCCTTCAAACATACATTCTGTGGTCAAAACTTATGTTATAATCGAAGATGTCAAAATAGAATAAATAGTCTAAAGTACCGTTATTTTTGGCATTGAAACGCGATTATCTGAGACTACGACGAATTCTTAATTGACGGTTCATATTGATATAGCGTCTATCGAACTCTCCACCAGTCCAGCCTTAGCACCGCTCGTTTGATACCTACATCATCCTTTATTATAGGATCCATAGCTTTACCCTATATTTTGTCACTTTCCCTTTATATCCTTTCCTATCACGTGAGTCTTCTTAGGCGCCCGTTTCCCGGCAGTTCATATATTTTTATATTAATCGTTCCGTATCTTATTATGAAATAGATATGTTAGTATTAATGACGTATTTTCAGATAAGATTGGGTAGGAAAATCACATTACATCGTAACCGTTAATACGCCTTCATTTTAAGATTTTGTTCTGCGTTTTCTATTATTTTACTTTATCTTCCAAATCTTTATTTTAACTGATAAATATATCATAATGCTATCTTATCGTTTGCTTTGGGTATTTCCTCACTAGCGTAGGCTGTCAGTATAGCTCACCTATATCGTTGTGCAATATATATAATATCCTAATTATACTCTGCGTTATACTTCTCGTCGGTCGGTTTGATAGGTTTGCTACGCGTACTATCTTTTTCTCACTGTATGTAGTGAGCATATATTATCTTATATTGTTTATTGGGTATTATATTATTATCAATAGCGTTATTATTTAACATAAACTCAATAAAGTCACCAACAATCCACTACTGTACTTAGAAGATAGAGAGAGTGATTGAGAAGAGAATGAGATGAAAAAGAGAGAATGAAAGAGTAGAAGAAATAAATATATTATACCTTCAATAAATATAATATAATAATGTACGTATGGTGCCGTCGGCCTTTCGTAGTATTACGTGAGTTAGGTCCTTACGTACGTTATGTGGGGCATTTAGTATTTTTGGTCTAGTGTTATTTAATATTATCTGGGCCATTATTTTCACGGTACGTAGTATCAATTTATTATTGTGCTTCGTTCAGGGGTTCTAGTACAGGCCTGGCGGCAGCGTGTAGGTTATGTTACTTACCAGGATCACTACTTACTTGCCTATTTATATAGTGCTGTACTCATATAGTATTTGGCTCCATTTTTTTCTTGAATTTACACTTAACTCATTATACGCAGCTGTCTGAGAGTGATTAACTACCCTTAATAACTCTATTATCTCTAATTTATCCACTTATCAGGTGATGAGTAGTGGCATTTTTCGTGTCTTATCTACATATGAATTATTTCTATATTATATTAATTATCCTTTCCATAAATGCGGATCGCCAATGTGAATTTTTTTTTATTTTTAGTTTTCTCTGCGTTCAGTGTGTTTATACATTATCTAGACACATGTTTCTTAGGTAAATACACTCCTTGATATTTGTCTATAATGAATTTTTTTATCGACTCCGCCCTCTTTCACTGATACCCTATTTGCTCCTGTTCTGCATTATCTCACAGATCAGTATTTTTTCAATTTTTTTTTTAATTTTGCTTTAGCCTATTAAAGTGGTTAAGTATCTCTTGTATTATTTATATATACTATATCATCTATAATCATTTAATATTTACGATGTTTTTACAATGACATCAAATCAGTGTCCTTATCTTTCCGTGATTGTTTTATTCATTGTAGTTTGGCTTTGTGCACGTCCACAGAATTGTGCGTTATTCCCAGAGTTATTATCTACTGAGACCTTTCTATATCAGACACTGTACATTGATTATTATTATTTTTATAATATACATTATTATATATTATATATATATATTAATAATATATATATAATATATATATATATCTATATATATATATATTATATATATATATAATATATACTACTATAATATTATAGTCATGGCGTACATGGAAGAATTGAAGGGCAAGGGTTTATATATATATACTATATATAATATATATATACTATATTATATAATATATATAATATATATATATACATATCTATATATAATATATATATATATATATATAATATATTATATATATATATAACTAATATATAGCTAACGGAAAACATCGAATAACATACTTTTTATAATTATAAATAGTACCTATTTAATTCTGTATGAAAAAGCCTTGTTTACATATATTACCAAATACTTAATTTTAAATCTAACATTCCAATTGAGTTAATTTCTTGGGCTATTCATTTAGATATCACACGCCGACCTTTTTATAGAATAAGTTTTTAAAGCATTCTCTTTCAAAAAGTTAAATCTACACTTACTCCATTATGCTTTATTTCACTTAATTTTATGTTATATATATGCTAAATCACACTAAATAAATTATTATAAATAATTAATATTCTTTTTTTTTTTTATTCCTATTTTATTATTCTATTTTCAGTTTTTATTTTCTTTTTTTTTTTTTTTTTTATTTTATTTTTTTGTCTCTCTATAAAATTAGTTTCTATATACCATCGTTGCTTAATCCATTTATGGGTTTTTCCACGCACTGTGTACTGTTAAATTTTAGAGTAGGACACGAATAATTTTTCATTATATATTATCGTTAATTTTTATCGATATTATAGGTAAGAAGCTCTATCACTTTCACCAATTTGACGTAACAATCGTCTTTCGTCCTACCGGGGTGCAAGATTTTTACTCCTAAGGGTTCTGAATAAGTGAGCAGAATTCTATAATGAATTCAATTATATTATTATAGCTTTATTTTGGGTTTGTTTTTTTTCTTTAATTATTGTAAAAAATCGGAGTTTTAACCGTTTTATAAATATGTTTTAATAATTTATTTTTAACTTTACAATTTATTTCAATTATATTATAAAAACCAATAAAAAATATGGTAGCGGTACTACCCGCCTACCCTATACTATACGCCCTATATATAGTATATATATATATATATTATATATTACTATATTAAATATTTTAAATATATAATATATATATATATATATATAATTATATATTATATTAGCTATATATATATATAAAATAATATAATATATTTCGGATATTCAATATGTTGAACCTAAAATTCATCATAACATTTTTTTTTGTGACGATATCTGTGAGATCCTGAATATAGAGGGTCTCTGCTATTCTTGGTGCTGAGTACCAAAGTGGTGGGTCTATGTGCGGTGCGGTGCCGAAATACATATACAGTTCCCCGGTTACCACGTGAGCGTGAACATCGACTAGTGTCTATACTCGCTTTCAGGTTTATCCTGGTTAGAGTAACCAAATGCGGTTGCTTTCTGTAAGCATATAATAAAAAATCTGATTTCCGAAAAAATGTTTGCTGGAGCGGTGCGTACTAAGGCCAGCAGCTTCATGGTGCGCAGGGGTGCGCGTGCGGCGGTGCGATGAGCGCGGCAGGCTGTGCCGTTTCCACAAAATTGCTATGGCTCTGCTTACACAAAACTTTGGGCTAAAAGAATTTATTGTTGTTCTTGATCTTGCGAATAAATAGGATGCTATTGCGAAACAATAATAACGACTGACATTATTTAATAAAATCAACTTTTTATAAACTTTACAAAGTTTAAATTAATCGTATTGATTTTGGTTTTAATGTTTTTTAGTTGTAAAAAATTTTGCTTCAATATATAATTATATATATATAATTATATTA
>JABUQX010079743.1:0-5000 GCA_015478945.1 Trachelipus rathkii
AGAGAGAGAATTATATATATATATAATATATATATAGATATAATATATATATATATTATAATATATATATATTTTATTATATATATATAATATATATAATTATATATATATATATATATATTATAATATTATATATATATAATAATATATTTATATATATTAATATCAGTTTTAATAAACGGTTTCGAAATAGATTCATTTGGATAAATTACATTTCTTTTATTTAGAACAATTTTCTATTTATCAAAAAATTTTACTTCTTGGAAATGCATTGTTCTGGTTGCTTCAAATTGAACATGTCGTGTTCACAGGAAAAATGATCGATGAATATGTAAAAAGATGCCTCCCAAAAAAGCTGTGCAATTCTTAAAATTTTATTTACTCTTATACATTTCATTTTAAAAACACGGATGAATATTTAAAAATTTGAGCAAATTTTTACTTTTGGCAATAAATTTCCATCCTACACCAAAAAAAAAAACAATAAAAAAAAATCTATGAAGAGATATTCTTAATTTTGGATACTGTTTAAAGGAGTTACAAACCTAATGTATTTATTGAACTTTTGTAACTAGTCCAATTATATCTATTCAGAAATTTCAAAAAATACAAATGAATAGTTTTCATTTAACTGTTAACAAAAATTTTCATTTTTCAATTTTTTTTTCCTTTTTTTTTCTTTTAGTTTAGCAATAGATTTATAATTGTTTCCTTTAGTGATTAAACAATGAAATAATAGATTTTAAATCATAACTATTTGTTAATTAAAGTAATTTATATCTTTTTAAAACATTGGAAAATGAATATTAATATAATAATATTTCTGAAATAATGAAACTTTAGAATTTAGAGAATATTATTCAACATTATCAGGTCTTGTTCCTTTCTTAAAGGAAATTTATATTTATATTTATATTTATGTTTATATTTATATTTATATTATGTTAAATTTATATTTATATTTATATTTATATTTATATTTATATTTATATTTATATTTATATTTATATTTATAATTTATATTTATATTTATATTTATATTTATGTTTATATTTATATTTATATTTATGTTTAAATTTATATTTATATTTATATTTATATTTATATTTATATATATATATATATATATATATATATATATATATATATTTATATATATTATATATATAATATATATATATATATATATATATATATATATATATATATAAATGAAAATGGGTAATCCCTTTAAGAAATAACAAGACTCCAATAATCTCTCTTCTGAGACTCTTCAATGAGATGGTGGAAAAGATAATAAAAAATACATCGATTTTAAATCTAAATAAGATATATATATGATATATATATATATAATATATATATATATATATATACGTATATATATATATATATAATATATAATATATATATAATATATATATATTATATATATATTATAATATATATATATATATATATTCATTAAATATATTGTTTCCTAAAAAAAATACTTTTAGTTTCGACTCAAATAATTGTTATTGAGGTAAAGTTTTTCATTCCTTATTATAGAGTTTTCGACTCATTCTTTTTTTAAAAGAGGCAAGAGGACAGAATTTGTTCCGCTTTTGTTGAAAGACTCAAAATTGGCCGCCAAAAATTACCTCCTTTCATTTACTTTTTTCCCCCAAAGGAGTTTTAATTCAGGGAAAATTGCAAGAAAAGTGACTTTCTTTTATAAATCTGAAAAAGGATGAAATAGAGGTAATAAATATGATCATTTTAAAAGCCTCTTTTCTTTGTTCATTTCTAGGACAAAAGGTAATATGAAAGTGGCATAAAATAATTAAAAAAATTATACTTAAGCTAAAATTTGAAACAATATATATATATATATATATATATATATATATATATATATATATATATATATATATATATATATATTTTATATATATATATATATATATATATATATATATATATATTTCAAGAAATATGCACCTTCTTTGTAAATATTTATGGAAATTTCTGCCCTTATTTTTGGTTACTTAATAAATTATTCCACTTTTAAAAACTTTTTATTCATCCTAATTTTAACACTAATGGTATCTCAAATTTTTCAACTAATATCACAAAATTGATTTTCAAATTAAAACACTTTCTACTTCAAAATGAAAACATCCGTGTAACTACAAGCTTTCGTCTCTATGTGGAGAGACCTCTTCAGGTAGGTGGTCAAGCAATCAACGAGAGTCAAAGATCAAGAAATTTAAACTGTCTGTAAATTTTGAAGTTGGTTGGTTTTTTCTATTATTTTTTTGTAAAAGTATGTATCCTTCATTACATTCAACTGTATCGAATCTATCTTAGTTTCACCCTGCTGTTTATTATAATTTTCCCAATTCTTTATACAAAATGATTCGATTTGTTTTCTAAGATCGGTATCAGAAGTGTTAAAGATTTTATTTATGTTATTTATTGCAATAGAATGATTGTGGTTGGTTCTATGGAACGTGAGGGCCGAATTTATATTATCAATCCTAAGATCATATTTGTGCTGGTATGACCTTCGGGTAAAATCATTTGTTTCACCAAAATAAATTAAATTGCAGTCCCTGCAAGGTATGGAATACACGCATTCTATTAAATCATTGTTTTTGATTTTTGGGGGGAGAAGAACTTTTTTTTAAAGGGAAAGTATTTGATTGTGTAAAGTAAATATTCTTAGGTAAAAGGTTGTTCTCATTTTAAATTTGAATAGTGTTTTAATGTGAAAATTCATGTTTGTGATATTAGCGAATTAAGTAAAGTAATATCTGGGGGGTCTAGGGGGGGGGTTATTATTTATAGAGTAAAATTTACGTTTGGCTTTTTTTAGCACTGTAATTATTGTGTGACTGGGATAGAGCAATTTTGTGAATGTGGAGAAAAGGAGGTCAAATTCTGTTTTTAAGAAAGAGGGGAGCATATACGTAGGGCACGGAGGAACAAAGAGGAAAGTGTGGCTATTTTTATATATGTGGGGTGTGATAAAACCAGTGTGTGTAGTTGGGGAGGCGGTAGGTTTTCTGTATATGGAAAATTGTAATTGTTGTGTATTCCAGCTGATTAAAGTGTCTAAGAATGGGAGTGTGTTGTTTTGTGCTTGTTCAATGGTGAATTTTATATTATTGTTGATGCTATTGATGAATTCCAGAATGTCTAACGGATTAATGTGGGAGGGGATCGCCGCGAAAACGTCATCGACGTATCTGTACCAGGTTGTGTGGGTGAGAAGGGGGTGGGGGAGGATGAAGTAGTGCTCCAAAAGCTCCATAAACAAATTGCTCAAAATGGGGGAGAGGAGGGAACCCATGATCAGACCGGAATTTTGCTTGAAATATTGGGTGTTGAAGTGAAAGAAATTGTTCTCTAGGGACAGGAGGATTAATTTTTTGAGGAGAGCAAAGGGGTAGGGCAGGATGATGTTATTTTCCTGTATGAATCTTTCTAAGAGGGTTATGGTGAGGGGGACGGGGACAGAGGTAAATAGTGATTTTACATCGAAACTGACAAATCTGTGTGATGTTGGGTCAATGTGGTTAACTTTTGAAATGAAATCAACTGTATTTATAATGTGGGAGTTTTACGGAGTTCCCAAGACCCATAAGCAGAACACCCCCCTCCGCCCCATAATCTCAAACATCAACAGCCCAACCTATAGATTATCCAAATGGCTGGCGGACAAACTAAAAATATTTTTAGGCATAATACCACCCTCCCACATTATGAATACAGTTGATTTTATTTCAAAAGTTAACCACATTGACCCAACATCACACAGATTTGTCAGTTTTGATGTAAAATCACTATTTATACCTCTGTCCCCGTCCCCTCACGCATAACACTCCCTAGAAAGATTCATACGGAAAATAACTTCTATCTGCCCTACCCCATTGCTCTCCTCAAAAAATTAAATCCTCCTGTCCCTAGAGCACAATTTCTTCCACTTCAACACCCAATATTTCAAACAAAATTCCGGTCTGAGCATGGGTTCCCCCCTCTCCCCCATTTTGAGCAATTTGTTTATGGAGCTTTTGGAGCACTACTTCATCCTCCCCCACCCCCTTCTCACCCACACAACCTGGTACAGATACGTCGATGACGTTTTCGCGGCGATCCCCTCCCACATTAATCCGTTAGACATTCTGGAATTCATCAATAGCATCAACAATAATATAAAATTCACCATTGAACAAGCACAAAACAACACACACCCATTCTTAGACACTTTAATCAGCTTGAATACACAACAATTCCAATTTTCTATATACAGAAAACCTTCCTCCCCCCCCAACTACACACACTGGTTTTCATCACACCCCACATATACAAAAATAGCCACACTTTCCTCTTTGTTCCTCCGTGCCCTACGTATATGCCCCCCCCCCTTTCTTAAAAAACAGAATTTTACCTCCTTTCTCCACATTCACAAAATTGCTCTATCCCCATCACACCATATTACATCGCTAAGAAAAGCCAAACGTAAATTTTACTCTATAAATAATAGCCCCTCCCAGACCCTCCAGTTATTACCTACCCATGCCCGCACCCCCCACAGGTCCGCTAAAACACCTTTTACCTAAGAATATTTACTTTACACAATCAAATACTTTCCCTTTAAAAAAAAGTTCTTCTCCCCCCAAAAATCAAAAACAATGATTTAATAGAATGCGTGTATTCCATACCTTGCAGGGATTGCAATTTAACTTATTTTGGTGAAACAAATGATTTTACCCGAAGGTCATACATACCAGCACAAATATGATCTTAGGATTGATAATATAAATTCGGCCCTCACGTTCCATAGAACCAACCACAATCATTCTATTGCAATAAATAACATAAATAAAATCTTTAACACTTCTGATACCGATCTTAGAAAACAAATCGAATCATTTTGTATAAAGAATTGGGAAAATTATAATAAACAGCAGGGTGAAACGAAGATAGATTCGATACAGTTGAATGTAATGAAG
>JABUQX010079743.1:12500-30000 GCA_015478945.1 Trachelipus rathkii
TTGCTGGTGCAGTACAAAGGGATCACAATCTGCCCATTAACACTCGAGATGTTCTCTAGAATTACAAGGAACCCAGCGCCACTGCCCCACATACGCAGTGTCCTACGATCAATTGATACGCTACAGCCCAGTATCCTAGCCTATGGAGTTAGTTTCGGATAATATCGAACGAGTGCCCGATAGCCATATAGTGCACAGTTAGGAATTGTCAGTGTAGTTCAGATTATATATCAAGGCAGTACGCCCGCGGTGACCCCAGAAGAGTCGTACGAAGAACCTCAGCACCAATATGACAAGGTTCACCGGCCCTCCCACATGAGAGAGTGTCATAAAGAATCCGCCACACTCACTATGAGCAGGAAGTTGTTGAAGACATATGGAAAGTAAAGAATTCGCTCCACCAGATTGAGGTGTTGGTCGAGACTCGAAGATCCGTCCTGCCAATCGATGGAGTGTTTGTTGATACGGCAAAGATGCCGTCGCTCACGCACAATGAGGAGTGTTGAAAAATCAGATACGCCCACTCGATGGAGTGTATGAGTGTTCATCTTAGATCACGATCCGCCCTTCTCACACATACCGAAGGTGCTCTAGATTACGATCCGCCCAGCCACATCGAGTAGTCTTATAGATTAAGATCCGCCAACCAGATCGAGTGTTCTACGATATCCAAGATCCGCTCACCAACTGGAGTAGTGATAGATCGAAGACAAAAGTCATCCACCAACCATGAAGTTTGTAAAACAAGATAACGCACACACCAATGAAGTAGTTTCATAAGATCACGCATACCGCCCACACACAGACTCGAGTGTTCTACCGACTCGATCCGGCCCACCAAACCACTCCGGTGTTAGTATCAAGAATACCACGGCCATACAAACATCGAGTGTTCTCAGATAAGATTGCTCACCACATGGAGTGTTGTCAAATCATGTACACGTTCCAGCATCACTTAAGGGTGTATGGTAACTCATATTGATATGCGCCCACCAATGTTGAGTTGTACTAGATACACAATCCGCCCTCACACATCGGAGAGAGATGTTCTAGATATCATTGATCGACAACATCACATCTGATGAGTATCTCTCACAAGAGTTAAGATCTCGTTCAACAGCAATCGAGTGATATAGATCTAAGATTCCGCTTCACCTAACAGATTAGCAGTTCGATTGGAAGTGTTGTTGAGCAAAGATAACCTCACCACATGAAGCTGCTTGTAACAGTGAACCGATCCGCCACCACATGGAGTCGTACTGCTCAGACTCCGCCCACACGATCGAGTGTTCTAGATAAAGATAAATCCGCCACACTCACATGAAGCTGGTGTCTCTGATAAGATACGCTATAACATATGGAAGTTTCCTCCACTACGGATCAAGATCCATCCACCCACAAAAAAAAGCTGTTTGCTAAATCACAAGCATACGCACCACCATCATTTGCACGTGCTACTAGATCACGACTCCCGCTCCGTACTTTAAATTCGGGTGTTCCTAGTTGAGTAATCAAGAGATCTACGGCATACCCACATGGATGTTCATATAGATCAAGAAATAAAACGCAATGACACACAACCCGACATCATGGAAATGACTAGGAATTAAGATCAAGATCCAGATGAAGGGAGCCACACAAAGAAGTGTTTGTATAAATCCAGATAGTATCCGCGGCACCAAATGGAGTGTACTAATCACGATCCGCCCACACCACATCGAGTGTTCTAAGAATCAAGATTCCGCCCAACCATGGAGTGTTCTACGATACAAGATACCGCTAACACCCACACTGGAAGTGTCTAGTATGATTCAGATCCGTTCCTACGCAAATATTAACGTGTTAGTAAGTCACACATCCGACTCAAACACCATTGGAGGTGGTCCATGATGATCAACACTTTGGCACACCGAATATCAAACATCGAGAGAGTGTTCGGAGAGTCACGATCCGACACCCACCTCAACCTCGAGTGTTCTAGATCAATCACAGATCGCCCACCACATCGCCGTGTTTTTAGGATCAATCAGTATTCCGCACTCCGGCACATCCCCTTATACCCACATCGGAGTGTTCAAGATAACATCCGCTAAAATCCCCACATGGAGTGCTTCGTTTTGATCAATGATCCGTCACAACACGACATGAAGTGTAATCTCAAGACCCGCACCCACTATCGGAAGTTGGTTTACCAACTCACTGATCAGACACACCAACTACAATTCTCGAGTAGTCTCTTAGATTAGTAGATCCGCATACCAACATCGAATGGTTCTGATATCAGGACTCCGCTATCAACCCACATCCACGTGTATCTACGACTCAAGATCCGCCCACCACAAGGAAGTTGTCTAGATCAAGCGATCCCTCAATCACACTTGGACTGTTTAGATCAAGATCCCGTCCCCCACATAATGTTTTAAATCAAGATCCGACCCATACGTTCAACATTTAGAGGAAAAATTTCCTATGAAAATACACGATCCGTCCACCATGGTCGGGTTCTAGATAAAGAGTCACACCTTCATCCGATCACATTTAGTGAAAAGTTTCTCTAACGATCGATGATATTTAACGCCGCTCTACCACAAATGGGAAGTGGAGTTTGTCAGATCAAGGAGGGTCCGTCATACGGACTGAAAGTAGTTGTTAGAATTCAGAGAAATCCGCCGCTGAGACTAGGAGTCCGTCTAGAATCACGAGGTCACGCAAAACTCGAGCGGACGAGTGTCTAGACTCACGAGTCTTGCCCATCTACACTGAGTGTCTAAGCTCAAGATGCCGCCCACCACATCGGAGTTGTGTCTAGATCAAGATCCGCTCCCCACAATGATGTTTTGTAAATCAAGATCCGTCCAGCACATCGCAATGTTGGAAATCAGATACGCCACACAAATGGAAGTGTACTAAGCCCTACATCTCTCGCCCTTCAGCACACATCAAAGAGTTCTACCAGAGATCTATGAGCACCTCCAACACCTAGGAGTGTGTGGAGTAGAGTCTAGAGACTCCTGCTCAACGGCAGATTGAGTGTTCTCTGAAGAGTTTTTCAGAGATCTCGCTTTCTGCCAATTGGAGTGTTGTTTACATCAAGGATCCATGTGCGCACCACAGTGAAGGTTAGTAAATCAAATCCCGCCCACCGACATTGGTACGTGTACTAAGATCAGGCCATTCTCGACATGCCCAAACACTCGAGTGATATTCTTACTAAAGTATGGCCACACATGTACAGTGTTCTTCATTGATCAATGCTGAGAATCGCTAAACCAAATTCAATGAGTAGTCTATAGATCAGAATCCATCCACCCTACCAACTAGATAGTGTTTTTTAAAATCATAAATACCTCCCACCCAATGGCAGTTGAAAGAGGAACTAAGATCAACGATCACGCACCACACACAAATCGGGTGGTTCTAGATCACAGATCTTGACCTACAGCTACAATGGAGTGATTCTAGTATCGAAGACTAAAACAGACATCCTACCCGCCATAACAGTGTCATAACAACAATAGCCAAATCTAGTAGTTTACTATCCAACATCAAGATCACCTCAGTACATCCAGAGTGCTATGTAGATCAAGATCCGTGGTCCTCACTCACATGACGTGTTTGTAAATACAATAGTAATCTGCACACCAACCATGGACGTGTACTAAGATCACCGGATACTGCGTCTCATCGGAAGTTACACGTGTTCCTAGATACCTCGCATCCGCCCACTCACATTCGATGTCCTCTAACGATCCAAGATCCCTCCCACCACATGGATTGTTCTAGATCAAGATCCGCTCACCACATGCCGAGGATTGGTTGTAGATCCTATTAGAATGCGATCCACTACACCAGAAAGCTATGCGTTGTCAAATCCAAGCATCCGCGCCATCCACACTGGAGTTGTTAGAATCCGTAGTCGCCCCAACAAACATCAAGTGTCTCTCAACGATCAGGATCGCCAGCCACCACCTCTGAGTGGTTCCTAGATAGGATCCGCGCCCACATCGCAGTGTTCTAGATCAACGATCCGCATCCACCAATGGTAGATGCTCTGTAGACGTCAATGGATCCGCTCACACATGAGTGTTGTAACAATCAAGATACGGCCACCACTATGAGTGTACTAGATCACGAATCCGCCCTCCACACGCCCCATCGAGTCGCTCAATTTACGTCATCGCGCCACCACATCGGTGTTGATACCCGATTAAGATTCGCGCAAACTCTAAAGCGTATGGTTCTAGATCAAGATATCCGCATCACCCACCATGGAGTGTTGGTAAGATAACGTCAGCGTCCACCAACTATGACTGTTTTTGGTGAAATCAGGAGTCCGTCCACCACATGGAGTGTACTAAGTCACGATCCACCCCACAACATCAAGTGATCTAGATCACGATCCGCCCACAACATCGAGTGTTCTAGATCAAAGATCCCGCCCACGAACATCGAGTGTTCTAGATCAGAGGATCCTCACAGACCTGGAGTGTTTGTAAATCAAGATCGCGTCACAGCAGCATTAGGTCGTTGTAAATCAAGAATGAACGCCCGCCAAAATGCGAGTGTACCCAGATCCACAATCTGCCGGTCCACCCAGCCGTGGTTCTAGATCATGATCCGTCACCGAACATCGCCGTAGTTAGATTAAGATCGCCAACCAGATCGAGTGTCTCTAGCATCAAGCCTCTCACCGCCTCACCGACATTGGATGTTGTTGTAGATCACGATCCGTCCACCACACTGCAAGTGTTGTAACATGAAGATCCGCCCCCACCCACACTGGAGTGTACTCTAGATTCACGATCCGCCCAACACACTCGGGTGTTCTAGATCAAATCCGCCCACACATGAGAGTCTCTTCGATCCACAAGATCCGCGCTCAAAACATGGAGACTGTATACTCATTATCAAGATCATTCAACTACAAACGACGCTTAGTAGCCTATCTATATACCATCATACCTTGAACTTATCACACATGAAGTGTTTTAAAATCAATGATCGCCCATTCCAACATGTGATGGTTAGAATCACGAGCCCCCACCACGATCGGGTGTTCTAAGATTACAAGACTCTCGCACTACCTAACACTGGTAGTGTTCTTAGATTTACAATAGATACGCTCACCACATTGGGACTGTTGTAGCTCAACTAGATCGTAAGACACCACATGAAGCTGCTTGTTAAAATCCATAAGATCGTCACGCCACACCAAAATGGAGTGTTAAACTATGGTGAATCACGGACTCCGCCACCACATCGTAGTTAGTTCTACGATCATGAATTAACCGCCCCACTACATGGACGTGATTCTAGTAACTCCAAGATCCGCTCACTACCACATGTGAGTACGTGTAGATCAAGATCCGTTTACACCAAATAAAAGTGTATGTAACATCAAGATCCGCCTACAGCACAATGAGTGTTCTAAGATCTAACGATACCAATCACATCAATCGAGCTGTTCTAGATTCACGAACCGACCCACCAAATCGAGTGTATCTAGATTTCAGATACCGCTCTCACCACAAATCGAGTGTTTCTAGATCAAGACCGCACACTACACTGGAGTGTTCTAGATGTCAACATCCGCTACCTAGTCCAGATAACATGGAGTGCTGTGTAGATCAAGATCCGTCGCCACATGGAAGTTTATATAAATTCAAGATTCCAGCCCACTACCATGGAGCGTATACTAGATCAGCTGAATCAGCCCACTCTACAATATCTGAGAGTTCTAAGCATTCAACGATCCGCTACCAGTACCGCACATCGAATGTTCTTAGCTCCCCCCAGCTGACCTCGCTTACCCAATCACGTGTTAGATCAAGATGCCGCCCCACCACACAGGGTGATTTCTATTGATCAAGATCTTCACGCACTTGGACTGTTTTAGATCAAGATCCGTCCAGGCCACTAAAGTGTTTAAAATCAAGATCCGACCACCACAGGAAGTGTTCTAAATCACGCATTCCGTCACCCATATCCGGGTGCTTCTAGATCTACGATCCGCCCACCAGTTTGGAGAGAATTCTACGATAGAGATACGCTCACCACCACCATGGACGCTGTTGTAAATCACAGATACCGTCACGACATGAAGTGTTGTATAATCAAAAGATCTGCCTACCACATGGAGTGTACTAGATCAACGCTATGCCGCGCACACCACAAGATCGAGAGTTCTTAGATCAATTGATCCGCCAACCACATCGATGTTATAGATTAAAGATCCTGCTAACCAGATTGTCGTGCTCTTAGCATCAAGATCCGCTCCAATTGGAGTGTTGTTGATCAAGATCCGTCCACCACATGAAGTGTTGTAAATCAATGATCCGCCACCACATGCGAGTGTACTAGATCACTGCGTCCACGTCACAACCCACATCGAGTTGTTCTTGATCCACGATACCGCCCCAATGAAGGTGTTCTTGATCAAGATCCGCTCACCCACATGGAGTGTTCATAGATCAAACGATCCCATTGCCACCAACACCCTCTGATGTGTTTCGTAATAACCAAGATACGCCCGATCCCCACACTGACGTGTACTAGATCACGACCGCCCACACATGAAGTTTCTAGACTCAAGATCCGCCTACACATGGAGTGTTCTAAGAATCAAAGTACGCTCACCACATCAAGTGTTCTATGATCAAGATCGCCAACCACATCTGTGTATCTAAATCAAAGATCCTTCATCACATGGAGTGTGTAGATCAAGAATCCGTCCACCCCACATTGAAGGTTGTTGTGAAATCAAGATCCGCACACCACATGGAGTGTACTCAGATCTATTTAGATCGCCCACCATCATCGAGTGTACTAAGACACGATCCCGCGCCACAACCTCAAGTGGTTTCAGATCAGGACACCACCGGTTAAATCAGTGTTTAGATCAAGATCCGCCCACCACAGCGTGCCTTCTTTGAGTATCAAGATCACGCTCAGGAATGGTAGTGTTATAGGATCAAAGAAGCTCACCACATATGGTGTGTAACTGAGATCCACGATCCTCGCCCTTCCCCCAATCGGGTGTTCTAGATTCAAGATCCGCCTAACCACACCTGGAGCTGTTGTATGCAATCACCAGATACGCTCTATCTCAGATGAGTGGTTGTATGTCAAGCACTCCGTACAACCACCATGGTGTTGTAAAATCAAACGATCCGCGCACCGAAATTGGATGGTGTCTAGATCACTATCGGCCGCCACCACATCGACGATGTTCTAGATTCCAAAATCGCCACTACATGGAGGTGTTCTAAGATCAATAGATCCGCTCCACCACATGGAGATGTGTAGATCACAGATCCGTCCACTAAATAAAGTGTATGTAAATCAAGAATCCGCCCTACCAACATGGAGTTGTTCATAGAATACGATCCCGCCGCACCAATGAGTGTTCTAGGATCAAGATCCGTCCACACCACATCCGACGTGTTCTAGATCAAGAATCCCAGCATCACCTACATGGAGTGTTTAACGATCAACATGCCGACTACCTACATGGAGGTTGTTGATAAGATCAGTCCACACAATGATAAGAAGGTTGTAAAATTCCAAATCACGCCACACCACATGGAGTGTATGTAGATTCGACGATACCGCCACCATTGATGTAGTTCTAGATACGATCCGCCTACCAATCTGAAGTGTTTAAGATACGACGATCACCGCCACAACCATTCGAGTGTTCTAGATCAGATATCGTCTCACAAGATGAGAGTGTTGTAAATCAAGATGCCGACTCAGTCACATTAGGTGTTTAAAAATCAAGATACGCCCAACCAATTGGAGTCGTGTAACTAGATCACAATCTGCCCTCCACATACTCGAGTGTTCTAGATCAGTGATCCTGCCAACCCATCATAATCGAGTGTAAAGATTAAGATCTCGCAACCTAGGATCGGTGAGTTTCTAGATCAAGATCCGCTCATCACATGATGAAGTGTTGTAGATCAAGATCCGTACACCCACATGAACGTGTTGTAAATGAAGATGTCCGCCCACACGATGGAGTGTACTAGAATACGATCCGCTCACATACACATCGAGTGTTCTAGATCAAGATCCCGCCCACCACATGATAAGTGTTTTGAATCAATATACCCTCAAACTATTGAGAGTGTTATAGATCAAGTATCCCATACCCACTCACATGAAGTGTTGTAATATACGATCCGCCATCACCACTATGAGAGTGTACTAGATCACGATCCGCCCTACCCATCGGGTGTTCTAGTCAGATCGAGCATACCACAAGTGGATTAATAAGTTTATTCTAGATCAAGAACGCTCCACAAACTGGAATGTGTTAGATCAAGATCCGTCAATACCACACTGAAAGTGTTGATCAAATTACAGATCCGCTAGCCTCACTCATAGAAGCAGTGTACTAGATCAAACCGATCCAGCCCCACCACTAATCGATGTCTCCTAGATCAAATACCGGCCAACTCATGGAGTGTTCTAGATTCAATAATCCGCTCACCTACATGAGTAAGTGTTGTAGTATCAACACAGATCCGTTCCACCAAATAAAGTGTTGATAAACTCAACGATTCCGCCCACCACACTGGAAGTTGTTCATAGATTACACGATCCGCTATCAACATCGATGTTCTTAGTCACCGGCATCCGCCAACTACTAATCGAGTGTTTCTAGATCAAGATCCGCTAAACATCACACATCGAGAGTGTTCTAGATCAAAGATTCACGCACACTACCCATACTAGGAGTTTCTGGCGACTCACATCCGCTACCACCTATCAACATAGAGTGTGTACATCATATCTCGAATCCACCACTGAAAGTTGTAAAATCAATGATCCGGCATCTATTTACAAAATAAATGAGAGCGAAAATAGAGATCACCATCAGCCATCCCAACTACATCGCGATGTGTTTTCTATTGTATAAGAAACGCATAACCACATCGATGTTCCAAGATCAGTGATTCCGTCTTATACACACATCCACAAACTGTTCTAAATAAAAGAAATCCAGCCCCAAATCAAGGATGTTTCGGATTACCGATCAAGATCCCTCCCTCTCACCCAGTTGGACACTCGTGAATTTTTTCTGATCAAAGATCGGCGGTGGCGCTCTTATCACTTATTTAAGTTTGTTTTCATTTTAAGAGATCATATGATCTTCTGATCTCCAAACTCTAACCAGGAAGTGTTCTAAAGTTTATTCCAGCAACAGTTATCATACCTACCAATATCGGGGGTCTGTCTTTATTAGATGGGAGGATTATGATTTAGGCCATCAAATTAACCAAGCCACCATTCTGGAGAGTTCTTACAATCGAGATACGCTCATAAAATAACACCAACCAATGGTGAGTGAGTATGTCAAGAGGTTCAGATACCGTTCCACGACATGAGTTGTTGTAAATCCCAACGATCGCAACACCCTGGAGTGTACATCAGAATCAGCCACCTCACACTCCAAGAGAGAGTTATCTAAACGACTCAGGTTGATCCGCCCCAACCACAAACGAGTGTTATAGATTAATGATCCGCAACAGTAAGTATTTGGTGTGCTTTCTAGTATCAAAAAGATCCGCGTCGCCAATTATTTAGGGAGTGTCTGCTCTATGATCAAGATTCGTCCACCACATGAAAGTGTCGGTAAAACTTCAAGATCCGCCCCAACATGGAGTGCATACTGAATCACTGAAACGCCATCCCAATCCGTTATGTGTATCTTAGATCAAGCATGCCGCCATAGACTACAACATTTATGACTGTAGTTTCCATTGAGTCAGATCCCGCAGTCACATGTACACTCCTGATGTTGGTTAATATAATGTTATCAAAGATACCACCTACCCTTACATTCACATATTGTATTGTTGTAATCACCATGATACGATCTACATACAACTTGGAAGTGTCACTCAGAATTCAACGATCATTCGCCAACTGCACATGAGTGTTCTACGAAAAGATGCCGCACTAAGCACAAATTGGAGTGTTCTAATGATCAAGATACGCTCGCCACACTCCCAGTGTTTTTAGATCAAAGATTACACGCCAAACCACATTCAGTGTTGCTAAATCAAGATCTCTCATCACATGGATGTTGTACGACTAAGAGATACCGTTCCCCACATGAAAGTGTGTATAAATCAGATCCGCTAGCAACTACATGGAGTGTACTATGATACTAATGCTAAACCGCCACCAAATCGCGAGTGTATCTAGATTCAACGATCCGCTATCCACAACTAATCAATGATGTTCCTATAGATTCCGCGATCACCCCACATCGAGATTGACCATCTCTATTATCGGATCAGAATACCGCTGTCACACCACATGAAGTGTTCTTGATCAAAGATACCCCAGAAAACATGGAGTGTCAGATCAAGATCCACCGCGCCACCAATTGGAAGTGTACTAGATCACGATCAGCCCACCACATGGTATTCTAGATCAAGATCCGCCTAACACATGGAGTGTCCAGATCAAAGATACGACTCACATTGAATTTGTAGGATCAATCCGTAAACACATGAAGTGTAGGTAAATCAAGGTATCACGCGCACTCAGAATCGGAGTGTTCAATCACTGATCCGCCCACGCACATCGAGTGTTCTATCGATCAAAACATACTGCGCGCCACTAACATGGAGTGTTACTGAGTATCAAAGAATCGCCTCACGCACATGGGGTTGTGACAAGATTCCGTCCCTAAAACGTGTTGTAAATTCAAGTCCGCCCACATTATGGAAGTGGTTCTAGGATAATCGCTACCGCCCACTACGAAATCGAGTGTCTGATCAAGTCGCGCCACCAACATCGACGTGTTCTAGATCAAGATCCGCACATACCATGGAAGTGTTTCTAGATCAAACATCCGCTCCCCACGATGGAGTGTTGTAGACTCAGATCCGTCCACTCACACTGAATGTTAAATCAAGATCCGCCACCCCCACATGGAGTGTAACAGATCAAGATCCGCCCACTCCAGTCGAGTGTTCTAGATTACGATCCGCATTCCCATTATAACAATCGAATGATCTAGATAAAGATTCCGTTCACTACATGGAGTTTGTAAGATCAAGATCCTCCCACACACATGAAGTGTTGTAAATGAAGATCCGCACACTACCACATTGAGTGTACTAGATCACGATCCGCCTACCACATGTTCTAGATCAAGATCCTACCACCACATGGAGTCGTTCTAGATTAAGATTCCGCTCACGCACCTGGAGTGTTTAGATAAAGAATACACATCCACTACATCGAAGTGTTGTAAAATCAACAATCCCCCAGACGACAATGGAGTGTACTAGATCAACGAAATCCTCCCACCAACATTCGGAAGTGTTCATATATCACGATCCCGCGACTACCCCTGGAGTGTTCTTAGATCAAGAACTCGCTCACTCACTTGACGTTTAGATCCAGATCCGTCCACTCACATAAGTGTTTTAAATTCAAGAATCCGCCCAACACATGGGGTGATATAAAGATCACATCTCCGCCCACACACATCGGATGCATGTTCTAGATAATATCGCCACCATATGGAGTCTTCTAAAGATAAATCCGCCTCACCACTATGCAGTGTTCTAGATTTAGAATCCCGCTCACCCACATGGAGTGTTGTGATCAATATCCTCCACCACAATGAATGTTTGTAAACAAGGTCCCCCCACCAGATGGAGTATACTAGAATCACGATCGCCCCACCACTCGGGTGTTCTAGATCAAGACCGCCCACCAACATAGAGTGTCTCTACGATCAAAAGATCCGTCCAGCGACAATGAAGTCGTTGTAATCAAGATGCACCACACATGATGTGTTGTATAAGTCAAAGATCTCGCCACCACGATGGAGTGTACTAGATCAGCGATCCGCCCCGTACTTGGGTGTCTGCTAAGATCAAGATCCGTCCACGCACATGTGTTCTAGATCAAGATCCTTCACGAAATGAGTCGTTGTAGATCAGATCTGTCCAACACACATGTATTGTTGTAATCAAGATCCTCCGCACCACATGGAGTGAGCTAGATCACGATCCGTCCCACTACATGACGTGCTTCTATGTTATCAAGATCCGCTACTACATGGTGTGTTCAAGATCAAGATCTCGCTCACCACAAGTTGTATGCTTGTAGATCAGGATCCGTCCACCCACATGAACTAGTTGTATGTTATAGATCAAGATCCCCCACCACATGGAGTGTTCTAGATCACGTTATCTCACCCACTACTATTCGTTACTTTGTCATCTACGATCAAGGACCCGACCACAACACTCAGAAGTGTTCTAGATCAAGATCAGCAGAGTCACTGGTGTTCAGAGATCAAGAACTCCGTTCTATCCCACATGAGTGTGTGTAGACCAAGATCCGTCAACAACCATGAAGTGTTGAAATTCAAGAATCGCCCAAGCGCACTTGAGCTGTACTAGATACGATCCGCCACGACAAATCGAGTGTTTCTAGAATAAAGATCCGCCAAGGCCGAAGTGGTAATCGGACGTGTTCTAGCTAAAGATCCGTTCACCAACATGGAGTGTGTGTAGATCATAGCTGATACACGTTCAACCACATAGAAGTGGTTGTAAATCAACGAATTCCGCCACTATGGAGTTCGTCTAGATCCCTGACTCCGCCACCACATCCGGTGTTCTAGAATCAAATACCGCCCACCCACCAAATGGAGTGTGTAGATCAATGATCCGCTCACCACATGGAAGTGTCTGTAGATCACGCAGACACCACATGGAAGTGTTGGTCAGATAAACATCCGTCCAACCATATGAAGTGTTGTAAATCAAGATCGCCAATACCACATTAAAGGGGCGGTACTAGATTCACGATTTCTCACGCACCACATGAAGATGTCTAAGTATCAGATCTGACCACACTAATTGAGGGTATCTATGAAATCAAAACGATCCGGCAACAACATGGGAGTATTGTAGCGATCAAGATCCGTCCACAATGAACGTACATGTAATCAGACCCGCCATCACCTCATAGAGTGTATAGATCACGATCCGCCCTTCCACATCGAGTGTTTTAGATCAAGATCCTCGCCACTAAAGGAAGTTGTTCTCCGAGATCAAGGAGTCCTCTCACACATCGGAGTGTATTTAGATATAAAGATCCGTTACAACAACATGAAGTCGTTGTAAATACGCTTAGGCCCACACAACCAAACGTGTACTAGTCAAGATCGGCACCTACAACGAGCTTCTAGATCATATGTCTCGCCCCCACTGGAGTGTTCTACGATGCAACTAGATGCCGCTCACCTAACATGGAGTGTTGTAGATTAAAGATTTAGTCCATACTGAAAGTTGTTGTAAATAGCAGCTCCGCCCAACCCTAGGGAGTTTACTTAGATCGACGTATCTCGCCACCACAAATCGATGTGTTCAGGATCAACTCCGCCCACCACATGAGTGTCTAGGATCCAGATCGCTCACCACATGGAGTGTTGTTAGATTAATGCCATCACCACATGAAGTGCTGTAATAGAGATCTACCCACTCAACATAACGTGATACTAGATCACGATCGCCCATTTAATTGAGTGTTATAGAATCACGTACTTCGCGCCACACATCGAGGTTCTACGATCAAGATCCGCCACAACATGGAGTGCTTCTAGATCAGATTCCGCTCAACACATGGATGTTCTAGATCAAGATCGTACACCACATGAAGTGTCTTGTCAAATCAAGATTCGCCAAACACTTGGAAGATTACTAGATCACGATCCGCGCCACACACATCGAGTGTTTCTTATGATCACGATCTGCCCCCACATTCGAGTTGGTTGCTAGATCAAGATCCGCCCATCCATACATCGAGTGTTCTAGATCGCAGATTTCACGACTCACTACCACAATCGAGAGTTTGTAGATCAAACGAATTCCGTCCAACAACATGGAAGTCATATGTAGAGAACCAAGGGACCTGCCCTGCCATATAGAGTGTACTAAAGTGCACGATCCGCCTCGAACTCGAGTGTCTAGCATCACGATCTCGCCCATAACATCGAGTAGTTATAGAATAAGATCCCTCGCAGACACATGAGTATTCTCGATCAAGAATCGCCGCGCACCACGATGCGGATTGTCTACTATATGAAGTCAAACTCCGCCCCACCACATGGGAGTGGTTGTAGAATCAAGATCCTCAAACACATGAGAGTGTATTAGATGTCACGATCCCCCACCACACGATTGTTCATACGATCCTAAGCCCCGCCCACCACTGGAGTGTTCTAGATCTAAAGTATCCGCCACGCACTGAGTGTTTCTAAATCAAAGATACGTCCCCTACATTAAGTGCTCAAATCAAGATCCGCCACCCACATGCGGCTTGTACCTAGATCACCGATCCGCCCAACCACAGTCAGAGGGTGTCTAGATCCAGCATCCAGCCCACCACAATACGAGTGTACGAGATCAAGATCCGCCACCTACATGAGTGATCTCTCTCAAAAAATTCCCCAAAACGCCTATACTCACGGGACCAGTCGACGTCCGAGGGACTCCACCGTCGCCGACACAAAAAGAAAACTAAACTGAAACAAGATGGTTATCTCATTAGTCACCACCATCCGCGCGCACAGCTCTTGTGGGGGCATGGCGTCTGTTTGTGACGACAGGAGCCTAAATACTATTCAATTCCGCAGAAGTGTAAGGCATCCCTTGACCAGGTGGCCACAACTAGGGTTGGGAAAAAAAACTGCAAATTATTCAAATCATGATTTTTTTCAGAAAAAAACATGTTTTTTTCAAATGTTTTTTTTTTTTTCAGTTTTCGTTTTTTTCATTAAACGTATTTTTAAAGTATATATAGGATCTATTTCACATGAGTATTTCATAACATAAATATAAGGAACTTGAAATTGAACAAATATTTACGCAAAACAATATAAAATCGCAGAACTACCTTTCTCTTATCAAGTTATCAAACTTGTTTTCATTACAATTTACAGTAAGGTTGTAGCCTGCAGACTGCTGTTTGTAGAGTCTTCACTACTAATTTAACTATGTTTTACATTTCGTATCATATAATCATATTTATAAGATTTACTTTTACTAATTAAGACATTATATTATATAGAATGAGTCTCTAAATGACAAAACTCAAAGTGACTTAAAGGATGCAAAATGAAATAATAAAAATTAGATTGAAATGTAAAATTATATCCAACGATGTAATGACAGAGGGAGTGAATGACTAATAAATTTTGAGCTTTGAGAAATTCAACTTTTTGATTTCTACTACTGCACTAAGCCACCCCCAGACCCAAGTCCACTACTGAAGTTACTGCACTACTACGAAAGCTCAATTATCACTGGGGCTCATCAGCGTGAACAGTCACATATTATTATAATGACGATATAAGATCTGATATCTACAGTCATATGAAGACGTGTGAGGAATGACTGTGGTGAAGGAGCAGGGGCTGTAACAGGACTCTTATTAAGCTTACCTGCCTTAGCATAATCATCTCTCTCATTGGCAATTCATAAATTTCCTAGTTCTAGATTAGAACCCTCATCACTAAGGATTAGAACGTCCTACACATTAAAGGGACCTTTCATGCATGGCTTTGCGTACCCTTTTTATTTCCTAAAAGTAACAGTCGGCACGACTTTCTGCCACGTGCACTTTTTAAATTCTGAAAAAAATAAAGACTGGGCTTTAAATTGAGGAAAAAAATTTTTTTTTTTGCTCCCCAGGATATTTCAGGCGGAATTTTTAGAAGTATATCGGGTGCGCTGATTTCAGAAATGACATTGATTTTTCAAAGATTGGCCCTAGTTCTTGAGATACAGGGTGGTTCCAATTTACTCTTAAAAATATCTTTTAAGGCATATTTACAGTAATCATCGTTTATTTCTGTTTAAGGGCTTACTTTCAGTATATAGTACACGTATTTTTTTCTATTTTCGAAACACTATGAGTACTTAACGAAGAGCCTGTTTTAGATACTGAGGGATTATACCTCTACATCTTATGTTGACTATTGCATGGATGATTTAAGAGAAGAAATATTTAACAAGCTTTGTGAAGCAAGCATTTCTGACATACTTTTGGAATGAAACTCGGAGCCAAGATAAGTCTTAGGCTCCCCATATGGTCTGTAAAACCTGTGTCGAAAATCTACGTTAATTTTTGAAACCATAAGAAAATGGTTTAAAAATTTGGTCTTCTATGGTATGGCGGAGCCAAAGAATCACCACAGTGAACTGTTATTTCTGTTTGGTTAATGTGAAAGTAATCAATCCGTACAGAAGAAACGTAAATTGATATCCGGATTGGCATCAGCAAGGGACCTGTACGCCACACTGCCACGATGTCCCTCATCCCTGTGTTCACTAAACAATCCCAGACTACATTGCGGATGAAGAAGATATCCAGAGTTTGGTGTGCACACGGCAGGATCGATGTAGTGAATAGGAAGAAGTACTCTATCACAGCCACAGTTCTCCCAGAAGAGCCAATGATTCGTACGAGAGTTAAGTCTCCTCCAAGCAAGATTCTGAACTTTTAGCGATCTAGACTAGCTGAAAGAACTGATCTCATCAACTGCGAATTAAAATAGCTCACTTTTTTTCGGACAAGAGAGTAGTACTTCTTCCATATTCATTCTGAAGAATGACCTAGTATAACTGTAGGAAATCCACTGGACTCCTACCCAATGGGTACTAAACTACTGCAGAGGATTGGGCAGATCTGCTTCTATGGCTATAGTTCAACGAGAAGCTTGAATGTGTTTTAATGTACAATGGCAATAGTTATACATCGATTCCAATGGTCACTCAACAAAACTGGAAAAGGAGATGAAAATATAAGAATGATCTGCAGAAGCTAGATATAAATTGACACTCAGTGGTCTACAGCGCTTGATTGCAGATGCAATATCTTATCTTGGCACAAAGAAGCGGATATATAAGTACCCTTGTTTCATATGCTTGTGGATAGTAGGGCTAAAAGAAGACCACTGGAAAGTAGTTGGCTTGCTAGGGAAAATATTGACTGCTAGGTGCCATCAAATATCATTAAACGAACCCCACTGGTTGACAGGAAAAATTATTTTCCCACCACTATCCACATCCACAACTAGGGAACTATGAATGAACGCAATTTGTTAGCCGCCCTAGACAAAGATCGGTTAGATGTTTAAATTTTGCAGATTTTTTTGACAGGCTTGAGTATGGAGAAACTCAAAGCTGGAGTCTTAGCGGGGCCTCAAATCGCACCAAATCATCAACGGTATGGACAATTTCAATAGAAATTCCATGACTGATATTGAAGCATTTGCCTGGAAAAGTTTTACTTGGTTGTCAGAACTTTTGGAACCATAACATCTGCCCCTTTGTACAATCGACCTCAGGAGCCATGATGAAGAGTACCAGCAAGGTACTACAGACTACAAACCGTTACCACTTGCTAACGGAAAATCCCCTCACTAGATGAAGGGTCATTCTGAATGATTCCAATC
>JABUQX010079743.1:40000-65000 GCA_015478945.1 Trachelipus rathkii
CTCACATGTGTTTCCCTCAGACATTCGTTCACCAACTCAATCCACTTTCTCTTCGAGTCTCCCAGCCGGTCGGTTCCCAACACACTCTTCCACTATACATCCGCTTACCAACCTACTATCATTCATCCTTTCCACATGACAAACCATCCAATGATACTTTATTTTTCTCTCATTTACCCCTTTCTTCACACCACACCACTCTCTAAGTAAGTTCATTCCTCATTATCAATTCTTCTCACAACCTAGCACACCCCTAATAAGATTGTCCATCGAACACATTGAACTTTAGATCGATATACTTCTTATTCAGGACCATAGTCTCACTACCATACAATTACACAGGTTAACAACATACCCTCATGTAGACCCTAGCGCACTCCAGACTCAGTCTTTTTACATTACAAACGATTTAATGCACCAGCCACCTTCCTGCCATGTACAACTTTACTACACTCTGCATCGTCGTTCCCTTCTTCATCCAACATATACCCTAAATATTTAACTCAGATACTTGTTCCAGCTGCTCACCATCTAAAACATAACTTCACACTGAGGTTAGTGTCCTCACTCACAACCATAACCTTACTCTTATCCACGTTTACTTTCAAGCCCCTCCTTTTACACACCTGCCAAAATCTCTCTACCAATCCTCTCAACATCTCTTCAGATCGCCACACAGAACCAATCATCCGCATTAATAGGATAGGGACCCTCCATCATTCTCCATTCTCCACATTCTACACCATTCCTTGCCCATCCTACCTCGAATTCTGTTTCATAACCCCATCCATATACAAGTTGAATAACCAAGGAGACATTAAACATCATCCCTGTCTTCTCCGCTATTAAAAAATAAAAATTTTATTAAAAAAAAAAAAAAAAAAAAAAATTTAAAATTCCTAAACCAATCACCATTGGACACCATTTATTCTTACACACGCTTCATTAATCGTCATACGATACTTTTGATTCAGAAACCTCTATCAACACACATATATCACTAACACCTGCCAGTAAGGTTCCCCTATTAACTCGATCATACGCCTGTTTGCAAATCCATAAAACCTAATACAATTATTTATCTTCTCCCTCATTTTCTCAACATTTGTTTTCCAATGTA
Organism: Trachelipus rathkii; assembly: GCA_015478945.1. Classification (NCBI taxonomy): domain Eukaryota; kingdom Metazoa; phylum Arthropoda; class Malacostraca; order Isopoda; family Trachelipodidae; genus Trachelipus; species Trachelipus rathkii. Next base: position 41,121 of record JABUQX010079743.1, read on the forward strand.
AAAATTTGATCAATACATCTCTAGCTCTTCTAAATGACATTGTTCTTCCCCAATCAGTCCTTTATATATATATATATATATATATATATATATATATATATATATATATATATATATATTATAAAAAATATATAAATATTTTTAATATTTATATATATATATATATATATATATATATATATATATATAAAACATACTAACCAGTTAGGAGGCTTCAATTTAAACATACATTCAGCAGCCTGAAGAGCTTTGTTGTAATCGTAGGCCAGGACGCTTATCTCAAAGAAAGTAGCAACATCCCAATAATCTTGTAATGACGATAAAGAGCCCTTTTTCCCAATCAAATTATTTAAACCCATAGCTGAAAAAAAAAATTATACCATTATAGTATTTGAATCCCTTACCTTTTACTCTAGACGGATTTCAGTCTGGGATGGAACGTGACGTTTTAATGAATGAATAAATAAATACAAAGACACATCGTCGGTCCAATACCAAAACTATGAATATGGAAATTTATAGTTTTGAAAAAAAAGGGTTTAAATGTTCGCGTTAGGAATTGGAACAATGTGGCACTCCAACAACAACAAAACGGCGGGGTTATTACTTTCCGAACACATTCGTGCTTTCGCCATTGAAAACTTTGATGGACAACAATGCGTCAGAGCACAGAGGTGCAAAACACCAAATTTATTGGACCGAAGGTATATAAATAATAAAAATGATCATGTTTAAAATAACTCACCAATGCACTGGAGTTCGTTTGATTCCGAGAAATCATTGCCAGCAATAACAAGGAGTGTAGCCAAATTTATTCCTGCATATTCATTTGGCTGAACATTATAGCCTTTTCTATACCAATAAATTGCATTTTTCAAACTATCCTGGTCGGTATGTTGCGATTCTACAAACTTATCCTGTTAAATTGAAGAAAATTTTTAATATTACAAAATAAATAAAACTTTAAAAAAAAAAAAAAAAAAAAAAAAAAAATCTTATTTTACACTGTTATTTATACTTCAGACAAAAATACAGTAAATTTGAACTAAAATAAAATTAACCCATTTATATTCTCCCAAACTTATTTCCCTCTTAGGAAAGAAAAGATTATGAAGATTGATGATGAGAAAAACAAACTAGTATTTTATGGAAATGGTATAGCCATTATACTTACTTTATATATCCTCCCACAGAGACAAACCATATCTGGCACCTGGTTTTCTTTCTTCTCCAGTGCCTTTGTAATAACTGCCAAAGCTTTTTCCCTATCTCCTTCCTTATTACGTCTGTTAACATATAGTACAATTTAATACCAAAACTAGTTCTTGTCTAAACTCTAACTAATATGTTCAGAAGAGGCAAAAAAGTATAGTGATAAAATGATGATAATACAAATTTTATCCTACCTATTAAGTGCAAATCCGTAGAGGAATCGGATGGCTGGAGTTGTTATATGTATTTTTTTATTTGGCACCGTCTTCAAATCTTCAATTAATTTCACCATAGCATCATAATCCTATGAAACAAATGCAAAGTATTCAAGAAAGGCTTAAAATATAAATTAATTTGTGATGAGTGAAAAATTATGATGTGATCTGAAACTAAGATAAACAAATTACAAAAAAAAAAAAAAAAAAAAACACGCACACACTAATAAAAATTTAATTACTCCATAATCCATATATCACAGAACATTTTAAAAAAATAAAATTTATAAATTTACAAATTCTAATGTACAGGAAGCCCCAGGTATAATTAGTTCAATGAAAATTTTATTAAGGAAATGAAAGTGAAATTTGAAGATATATAAGCTAGTTGCTATACCTGAATATCTCTCAAAGAAAGGAGCATATTTAATACAACATCGCCTGATAACACGTTTGGGTCATCAAGTCTCTTGCATAAATTATGCAACTGCTGTTTTAGCTCTTCACCAAAATACATTTCCCTTGTTTTCCTTAGATCTGCAAGGAATTTTTCTTTCATGTGTGCTCTATAGAAAAAAAAAGGTATGTTAACAAATTTACTTTAAAAGAGAAAAATAAAAGCAATGATCTTATTTTAGGAAATTATAAAAAATGCAACTGGGGAAAAATTAATAGCTTACTTAGATTGAATTTCAACATCTTGCAGATGTCTCCTCAACCTTGCTGAAAGAGTAATTCTGGTGTCCGATCCTTCATCAGAACCAATTCTCATACTTGGGTCAGTGACAATACACTGATTCGATTCAGTTATTCTATATGATATGAAAATGTAATTTGCACAAGAAAGCTATAAAAATAAATAAATAAAAAAATTAATTTAACATAATAAATATCGAGTAATCTTAATTTGAAATTTGCCGAAGATAGAATTTAAAACTTAAAACAGAATTATATTAATAATAATAATAATAATAATAATAATAATAATAATAATAATAATAATAATAATAATAATAATAATGGTAATAAATGGTGTTAGAATGAAGGAGAATGGACATGAGTTGAGGGTGCCCTACCTTTTATATGCGGATGATTTGGTTTTGTGTGGCGAATCTGAAGAGAGTTTGAGAGGATTGGTAGAGAGATTTGGCAGGGTGTGTAAAAGGAGGGGTTTGAAAGTAAACGTAGATAAGAGTAAGGTTATGGTTGTGAGTGGACAGTCCTAGGTGAAAGTATATTTAGATGATGAGCAGCTAGAACAGTGTCTGAGTTTAAATATTTTAGGGATGTTAATTTTTTCAGGAAAACGGATGATGCAGTTTGTAGTAGGAAAGTTGGATGGCGGAAGTTGCTTGGTGCATAAATCGTGTGTGAATTGTAAAGGGACTAAGTCTTTGAGTGGCGCTAGGGTCTTACATGAGGGTATGTTGTTACCTGTGTTATTGTATGTGTGGACTATGGTCTGGAATAAAGTACAATGATTCTAAAGTTCAATGTGTTTTAGATGGACAATCTTAGGCATGCTAGGTGTGAAAGAATTGATAAAATGAGGAATGAAACGCATTAGGGAGTGAGTTGTTTGGTGTGAAAAAGGGGTAAATGAGAGAGAATAAAGAAAGGCATGTTTGAGATGGTTGGCATGTGGAAGGCATTGAAGATAGTCGGTGGTTAAGCGGATGTTATAGCGGCGAATGTGTTGGGAACCGACCCGGCTGGGAGACGAAAAAAAAGTGGATTGACGTCAGTGGAACGAATGTCTCAAGGAGAGAAATGTGAGTTTTGGCAGAAGCGAGAAATAAAGTACATAATATGACGTGATGGCGAGGGTTTTTATGGGGCATGCGTTGGGCCCACCTGGGCCAAGGGAATGAACCTTACATTGACGAATTACCATGGTGGGGCCGTCGCGGTCCTGTGAAGCTCTAGGGTGGATTTTCTGTCTGTGACGGAGTTCTCACTAATTACATGGTACAGAGGGGGCGGTAAGGCTGAGCTTTCTTTTCGACTTTTGTCATATTCTTCTACTGCTTTTCTTTTCCGATGCATAACACGCACCTTACCCCAAGTCTTGGGGAAAAGAGGTAGATGAAGAAAGAAAGAAAGAAATAATAATAATAATAATAATAATAATAATAATAATAATAATAATAATAATAATAATAATAATAATAATAATAATAATAATAATACGTTGAAGTATGTGATAGATGTTAAATCAGTGATGGTGTTGGGGATGGGAATATTAGATCATTATGTTGTTTTATGCAAGTTTAAGTTATTGAGGGCATGGATGGAGAGGAAAAATATAAGGAAGGAGGTGGGGAGAATTAAGCGTGAGAAGTTAAGTGAAAAAGGTTAAGGAAAAGTGTGGGAGAGCACTTGCAGTAAATCAGTTGAAAGTGAACTAGGTGAAACTGAAAAAATCTGGACGCAAATGATGGAAACCTTTCCTATAAAGAAGTATGTGGTTGTGCTAAAGTAATGTCAATATCAATAGTGAGTTGTTAAAAGTAAAAAAGAGGCACGGTTGAATGTGCTAAAAGCCAATGATGAAGTCTCGAATGAAAGGTGCAGGGAAATATATGAGGAGGAAAAAGGGAAAACTAAATATTGCATATGTAGGAGGAAAAAAAAAAAAAAGAGGTAAATGAAGAGTTTGGAAGGAGGATGAATGGGCTCATACAAGGGAATAGGAAGTTGTTCTGAAGGAGGTACGAAAGGTTAAGAGAGAGTAAGAAAAGTCTTCATAGAATAATGAATATGGATGGTACTTTCGTGACATTAAATGGGTGTGAGGGGAGTATGGAGGGAACATTTCAAAAATCTACATAACATTGACAGTAATGAAGAGGTGATTGTGAATGTATGTGGGGTTTTATGGTGCAAGAAGAAATAGTATTCTGGGGATTAGGTAATTAGTAGGGAGGAGGTAATAGATAGTGGTAAATTTGAAGAAAGGCAAATCAGCAGGTATAGATGAAACTACTGGTGAAATGATCAAGAAAGGAGGCGAGATTATGATTGACTGTAAAAACTCACATGAGACTAAGTTGTGGAACAAAGCATTTGTGGGGGGTATAGTTGCGAAAGATTGGAGGAGAGCAGTAATAATACCCTTATATACGGGTAAAGGAGATAAGGGAACTATAGAAACTATAGGGAAATTAGTTTACTGAGTGTTGTAGGGAATATATATTCTGGTATTTTGGTTGAAAGAGTGCGTCGGGTAATGGAGGGACTGATTGGTGAAGAACAAGGTACCTTTAGAAGTGGTAGAGGATATATGGGTAAAATTTTCATATTGAAACAAATGAGTGAGAAAATGAGAGATAAGAAAAATATATTGTATTTAGGTTTCATGGACTTGCAACAGGTATATGACAAAATTAATAGGGAAGCTCTGTGACAGGGGTTAGTGATATATGGTGCTGGTGGTAGGCTTCTGAATGGAATCAAAAGTATGTATGTCAAGAGTGAAGCGTGTGCAAGAAGAATAAATGTAGTGGAAAGGGAATGGTTTAATATTAATAGTAGAGTGAGGCGGATATGTGTCATGCCTCCATGGATATTTAATTTGTATATGGATGGGGTGATGAAAGAATTAGAGGTCAGGGTGGTAGGGGACGGGGCTAGACTAATGGAGAATAGAAGATAGTGGAAGGTGCCCAGCTTATTGTAAGATGATGATTTGGTTTTGTGTGGCGAATCTGAAGAAAATTTGAGATTATTGGTAAAGGGATTTGGCACGGTGTATAAAAGGACGGGGCTTAAAAGTAAATGTAGAAAGGTTATGGTAGTGGGTGAGTAGAGTCTATAGTGTGAGATCATGCTGGATGGTGAGCAATTGGAACAAGAATTCAAGTTTAAATATTTAGGCTTTATGTTGGATGAAAAGGGAATTGATGAGTCAGAGTGTAGTAGGAAAGTTGTGAATGGTAAAGCGGTGGCAGGTGCAAATAAATCTTTGGTAAATCCAAAGGGACTAAGTCTTGATTGCGCTAGGGTTCTGCATGAGGGTATGTTGCTACCAGTGTTAATGTGTAGTAGTGAAACCAAGTTGTGGAATAAGAAGTAGCTATAGATCTAAGGTGAAATCTGTTCAGATGGATAATCTTAGGGGCGTGTTAGTTGTGAGAAGAATTGATTAAATGAGGAATGAATGTGTTAGGGAGTTGTGTGGTGTGAAGAAAGTCGTAAATGAGAAAATAAACGAGTATGTATTAAGATATCTTGATCATATGGAAAGGATGGATTATAGTAGGTTGGTTAACCAGATGTATAGTGTGAGTGTGCTGGGAATCGACTGGTTGGGAGACCAAAGAAAAAGTGGATTGAGTCAGTAAAGTGAGTGTCTGAAGGAAAGGAATGAGAGTTTGGCATGGGCGAAAAGAAAGGTGCATAATGGTGAATGGCAGGTTTTGTGAGGGAGCATCGTATGGTTGTGGCCCTGGCCCAAGGGATGAACCCTACATTGACAAGATACCACAGTGAGGGTCCGTAGCAGTATTGTTAAGCCCTAGGGTGAATTTTTGGGGGCTGCAAAGATATCTCAATTAAGGGGAAGATGTGAGGGAGGCTTTCCTTTTGACTTATGTCATGTTCTGCTTAACTATTATATTTCACACCCTAATCCCATCTGTGTGATATGAAGGAAGGATAAAGAAAGAAAAGAAGAAATAATAATAATAATAATAATAATAATAATAATAATAATAATAATAATAATAATAATAATAATAATAATAATAATCGCCTAAAATTTATGTCAAATTTAAATATAAATATAATTAATAATATATATATATATATATATACAATACTCATTTACTACCTGTAGGGGTATTGCTCCTTCAGAGTCACAATCATTGTACAAAATTATGTTTTCTTTCATATTAAAACTTTCTCTGACACCAAGTTGATAAAACAAAGTACGTTGCTACGTTGGCATTAGAGAGATCAACAATGGCAACATCAGCATTATAAAACTGGTCCAAAACATTTGTTTCTCCAAAGTCTAGTTTTTCAAACTATTAAAAAGATAAATCAGAATCAATAAAATTGATTTTATAAAGGCATATTATATATATATATATATATATATATATATATATATATATATATAAATATATATAATATATATTATATAAATATCATATATATATATATATATATATATATATATTATATATATAATATATATTATATATATGTATATGCATCATAATATATATATATATATTTATATATATATATATATATATATATAATATTTATATATACATATATATATATATATATATATATATATATATATATATATATCCTATAAACAAATATTATATATTTTTAATATTTAAGATTAATGTCATATCAAAACTTATGCATCCTGATATTCTTTATATACGGTACTTGACTAATATGGCTTATTTAATTATGTAATGTGAAAGATTTTATTTTAATCAGAAGTAATTTATTACCCTATATATAAGTATGAAAAATATTATACAAATATTCATGAAAAATATATCAAAACTACCATAGATACATTAAAAGAGATTTATAAGAGTTGAAATTTAACTGTTTAATGAAACAAAAGATTATCATCATAATACATTGTTAATTACAGTAATTTATTCCTTTTTCAAATTTTGGTGAATTGATAATTTAATAGATTTAGTCAAATTATTGAAAGTTTAAGATGAAAGTCTTTCTCTTTGACAGTAGATGCTTTGCTGACTGACTAAAAATCCTCTCACTGAAAATAGAATGGAATAGAGGTGGCTCTGCCATATGTGTCATAGAGACCAAGGAATGCAGCCCCTTCTACACCAAGAAAACAAAAAAAGTTACATACTTTTAGTTTGGAATTTGTAACAATAGCCTACTAAATATACAGTGTACATTATATTCAAACCATGAATATAATGTATGTTAAATATATAGTGTGGTAGGCTGGTAGCTTAAAAGAAAATACATCATTTTTGTTTGGACTTTTTTAAAATATTCAAACAAGCAAACCTAATTAAATAAAGGTGTTACTTATTATTATTATTATTATTATTATTATTATTATTATTATTATTTTTATTATTATTATTATATTTGCATTTTTGCAGCTCCCTAAATATGTTTACCCAGAGCTGCCATTGTAAGGGATCATTCTTGCAAGGTCTGGCAAATAATAAATACTAATAATAGGAGTACGGTATGTCTAATAGCATTTATATTGAAAAGGTTAAGTTATTTAAGTATATATACAGATACTTTGACAGTTCAAATAATAGACTAGAAGAGTGTTAGCCAGAGCAAAAGTTTTTAGGTTGGAACATCATGCCTCTGGTCAAAGTTATAGCAAGAGTAATGACAACTAGTACTACTAAATACAAATAGAAACCAGGGTTCATGACAATCTTTATAAGATAATGGTCTAGGCCTATATGGTTTTAAAAATTTTAAGTTTAATTTTTAAGCCTATATGATGTGAAATCTATCATTTCATTAGTAAAATACAAACCATTGAAGAAAACTGAATACCAAGATATAATAAATTACCTTAGAAAAACATATGGTATATAATCTTAACAAAGATTAATATTACATACAAAATTGTCATGATATTATTAACTAAAAAAATTATTTTTGCTTATAATGAATAGGGCCTATTGTTTTAATTACAATTATATAAACATAAAAAAAAATTACCTAAAACATTATTTTTTTAGGTTCATACTACAAATTATTAAATGGTATATAAACAGTGCCTTTAGAAACAAAGGATAAATAAATGTAAACAATAGCTAGAAAACACTACTAACCTGAATATGGTAGCAAGTTGCAGCTACTGCTTGGCAAGCAATTTTAATTTCCTCATAAGCTTTCTTTCTGCTATTTATTCTTTCATTATGTACTAAATCAATTACACAAACAACATCCATTTTAGGTCTTGAAGATGAAAAAATAACAGACTGACCAGAATGGTCACTTCTGCTACCGAATGAGTCAGTAATTCTCTCTCTTGAATCTGACAAACTCATTATGAATGGTATAATTATATATGGTCCAATATATATAAATATACATATAACAATATCAATATAACCTTTTCAAGACATTATCTGAAAAATAAATAAATGATAAAATATACGGTATTTTAAAAGTTAAAATTCACAAACCTAAATTATACATAGGTACCAGTATATAAATACCTATTATTTGTCCTTTTTAAAATAATGCCAAAAAAGCAAAATACATGGTACCGGTTATATATATATATATATATAGTATATATACTATATATATATATATATATATATATATATATATATTATAATATATTATATATATATTACTATATATATATATATATATAGATTATATATATATATATATATATAAGATATATATTATAATATATATATATATAATATATATATATATATTATATAGTGATGGGAAGATGCCCGCACTTAAGAAGTGGGCAAATGCCCTGGGCATTTATCTGGGTTTTGTCCAATTTGGGCATTATAGAGGGCATATATACTTTTATTTAATTATATAATATATATATAGTATATATATATATATATATTTTTATATACCTATACATATATATTATATATATATAATATGATTATATATATATATATATAGTTGTCTCTCGTAGAAACGCTGGGGTTAGGTTAGTGACCCGCTTTATAGGTGACACCACATATAACTTAGGACCCATAGCATTATCATTTTTTTATACTATGCTTATAGATACAGGACCTAAAGCAGCAAATTTTATTTAATATCCTATACTAAATTGATATACGGACACATTAAGTTATTACAGTATAGTATACAACATTTTTATTGACTAGTTAATTAGTTAGGATATTATTACATTACAGTCAGTACTGTACACATCTTAAATTGAACAAAAAAAGGTTTTTTAAATGAAAAAAAATAGTACAATATATATATATTTATTAATTTGGAGATAATATTTTTATATTTAATAAATGTTTAAATAATGTAATTATCAATTTCATCTTTTTTAATCGCGTTTCAATCATATCGTTGCTTTCCAAATGTAATATGAGTTGAAGGAGTTGGAGATGAAGGCGGTTTCGAATCTGTAGATTGCATAGGCTGCTTTCTGAGAAATACATCGTTATCGGCAATTGATGCTTTTGCCTTTTTAGCTCCAAATATTTCTTCATATGGTTTTAAATCATTTTCAAATTTTCTCTTTTAATTTTGAGACGGCATTCCATTGAAGGATCTTTGACGATAATGAAATTATTTAACTGTTTTGTCATACGAAACACAGTTCACCTAATGTATTTAAATCCCAATTTACTACAGCCATTTTTTCATCGTCATCTTCAGTATCAGAAACTGAATTAACAAGTTCAGCTAACACATCATTTGTTAATGTATCCTTATTCCCTTCAATTATTTCTTTAATTTCTTTTTGGTGGAGGCCTTCAAATCCATCACCACCAACGTGATAAGCAATTGCAACAATGTTTGCAACTTCATCTTCTGCAGTTGAAAATCCTTGAAAATCTGTAACGTTCACTCCATAAATTCCAGCAAGCGTTAACCGAGTGTGGTTTAATTGGATCAATTGCCTCCTTAAAAATAATGTTACACAGTCTTGCATTAAAAATTCCTCCAGTACATGACGTTTGCATTCGAATTCTAAACAAGAAAATTACAAATCCGTGTGAATGTTATCTTTATGTAATTAGCTTTGAAACAGCGATTCACTCCTTGATCTAAAGCTTGAAGAATTGAAGTATTGGCTGGAACAAATACAACTTCGACATTCTCATTGGCAGTTTTAAGCCCTTCTGGATGACCGCCATCATTAAGTATTAACAACCCTTTAAATGCCATTCCTTTATTTTCAAGGTAAATCTTGACTTCTTGAATTTAAAAACACTTATGAAAACCAGTTTTTAAATAAATCAGCTGTGACCCAAGCCTTTTTATTGGACTGCCAGAAGACTGGCAATAGATTTTTGTTTTTTTCCTTATCATACAAAGTAGGTTTGCTGACTTATAAAGGAAGCCAGGCTTTATTAAGTGGCCAGCTGCATTGCAGCAAAATAATATTGTCACGCGATCCTTTGCTGCTTTGAAGCCTGGCCTCCCTTTTCATTTTTAGAAATGTATGTGTGATCTGGCATTTTTTTTCCAGAGAAGCCCAGTTTCATCAGCATTTAAAACTTGTTCAGGCAGTTACCCTTTATCTTCATTTATTTTTTCATACAAATTTCGATCTGGTAAAAAGTTCTTGCTGCTTTTATTTCTGCGGACTCGCATTCTCCTGGTCGCTACGAATATTTTTAAAGCAAAAACGCTTTTTGAAAATTATCAGGCCAACCCTGGCTAAATTTATACTTTGTCATTTCGATTTTTTTAAACTTAATCATATAGAGTAGTGGCCTTTGTTCTTAACGTATTCCGTCACAAGGCACTCCAGTTTTTCATTCATGTCTTTCGAGCCAATGATTTAATGCCTGTTCAGTTTTAACCAACGTATCATCTCGCAGACGGCTTGTCATTTTAAATGCACTTAAAGATCTTGCCAGTATCACTGCATTCTTAATTCTTTTTCTTTGTTTTTAATTGCTCGAATTGTCGATTCATTTCTCCCGTATTTACATGAAACAGTTGTTATAGAAGAGCCAGCTCTAATTAAATTAAAATTTTTATTTCCTCTTCCAGTGATATGCCAATCTATGCTTTTTTTAAGAATTTGGTTGTGGTATGTTTCGTTTCTCAGCTATGATAAAAAATATTTATAAAATACTGTACACACTGTGTGAAATTTGTTAATATTTCAGCGAGAGAAGCATATACCAACGCCATCAATGCGAGTGCAACGAGTTACAGTAAAAGCCTATTGCCAGCAGAGGATCCTTGTGGACTCTAAAGTTATTCGTTTTCTTTTCATTTTAAGTGTATGACTAGGCTGGCCAGATTTTTTTCAACCTAATGCGGGACAGTCATCTTCATGCCTAGGCTATACTTTATAAATTATACAGTATAGCCTGTAAAGCCTATAGGCAAGCATATATTATATATATATTATAACCAAAAATAATTTAATCAAATATAGTAGTAAATAAGAAATAACTTTATAAGTCTAGTAAAACATTTAAATATGGTATGAACGAGAATTGTACTTGTCACTGGAATAGATCTTCTTAAGGAGGTTTGTATTCGAACTTAGATACTCCAAAAATTGCAAGCAATCCATATCATAATTGCAAGTAGTTAATAGTGCAGCCTTTAAAGTATCTATATTTAACCTGCTTTTGTCTTCTCTCCAATGGTTTTTCATAATTGAGAATACCCTTTCTGTGGGTGCATTTGATCCAGGTAGACATAAAAAAAAATTCTAGCACTTTTAGAATATTTGAAAATGGAATATTCTGACTTCTGAAATGTCTCTGATTGGCGACTAACTATCTCACCGGAAGCTACCAGAACGTACTCGCCTTTGAAAATCTGCTCAAAACATGTTTTAAACTTGTCTGGTACTGAACAAATCGAGATTGTTTATAATTTTGTAGGCTTACATTTCACAATTGCAGGACTTACACTGTCCCGCATTGGTTAAAGGGATTTTTTTGCGGGGGACAAAAGATCTAAAAATAGTAAAATGCAGGACAGTCCCGCAAAATACGGGACGTCTGGCCAGCCTATGTATGACTAATGAATTACAATTTTAATTTAATTTTGCAATTTTAATTTTAATTTTTATTATCTTTTTAACATATGTTTGTATTACAGAATTTTAATTTTATTTTTGTAATTTTAATTTTTCTTTTTTCCTTTACAGTAAAAACTGAAGAGAGATCGCGTTCTATAAAGACCGCGTTCTACGAGGGACGACTGGAAGTATTAAATTTTTATTAATAATAATATATATTATATATATATAAATATATATATATATATGTATATATAATATATATATATATCATATAATATATATATAATATATATATAATATATGCGAAGAAATAAGATATATTGTTAAATGGTTTGTCAATAAATTACTCAATCCTTCCTGATAATTTGATAAACCAGTTTTTGGGCAGGCATTTATGAAATGGGCAAATGCCTGGACAAATAGGCCCATTTTATAAATGCCTGCCCACTGGGCATTTTGCCCAGCGTAATCACTATATATATAATATATATATATAATATATATATATATATTATATATTATACGGTTATATTATATATATATATATATGATATTAATAATATATATATAGTATATATATATATATATATATATTATATTATATATATATTATATATATATATATATATATATATATATATATTTAACTTTTTTTTAAGTTATGTTAATTTTAATCAAAATAATAACAGGGTAGCTAAAATATAAATCTAACGTACATAATCTAACATACATTACCAGTAAGCTTTTAAACTTTCATAATTTAGATGCTTTTAAAATTTTAACTAGGATTAAGACATATCTATAGTTCCTGCAAACGGTTTAATGTATCACGCTTCTAGCATAAGATTTAAAGTTTATTAACCCATGTACTAAGGGCACCAAAGCTTTGACAGAAGCTTCAGTGTGATGAATAATTCAGCAAATTGTCAAAGCTTCGACTCAAGCATTTTAGTATTATTTCAACCATGTAGCTAATGGCTTAAAGAGAAAATGAAAATTACACATCATTAACAGGATATCTTCAGAGTCAGATTTTATATATATATATATATATATATATATATATATATATATATATATATATATATATATTATATATTAACATTATTATATATATATATATATTATAATTAAATATATATATAGATTATATATATTTATATTATATATATATATATATATATATATATATATATATATATTACCAAACATTTCACACTTTTCAACTTTTCATAGAAAATAAATTAGTATTAATACTAGTAGATTGGGATAAGATAAGCCTCATAAATAAATGACATAAATATCTAAAAAGGATAGTAGAGGTACTTAAAAGTCTTAAACCTTCAATTATTCCTTTAATCAAATCAAATTGAACACTATACATATTAAGCATATATAAAATACATATGGCAGTTCAGATGAAAGAGATAGTAGATAGTTAAATTGTTTAGTTACATATCATGAAAATATTTTCCATAATTGCAGTGTACAAAAGCAATTTCTTCATCTAGTTGAGGGGTTAGTTTACTTTGTTACTTTCCTATATATTTCCACAAGTACTAAACAGTTGTTCACTCATGTTGGTTCCAAGATAGTAGAGCAGTTAAATATATTTGGGCTAAAAATGAAAAGTTTAAATCTTTCTTCTTGCTAGAACTTGTCAGTTTGTAACTTCTCCACAATTTATACGAATGTTCAGATTTTTGTCACAAGCAAAGTTAAATAAAAATTGACATCATTCAAGCTGAAAAAGAAATATATAATCAAACTTTTAAAAGAAAAAAATTCTTATATATATATATTATTGTAATAAAAATCATATCTTAATTATCTAATAAATCCTAATAGTAATAAAAATCTCAAAATATATCCATGCAATTTGCACCTTTGAAATTTAATCTTAACATTTGCTATATATGAAGTGAAAATCATCTTTAAAACTGGTAATCTGTTTAAACTAAACATTTACTATAGCTACTAGCAACATGAAAAAAGCAAATCTGAACATTTAAATTAATCTACAAAAATATTGAAACAAACTTTATATTTACTTACCATTTAGTTTTTAGTTCCTCAAGATTATTCTCAAAAGACCATTTCTTCCCCTTTTCCTTTTTGCCTTTAGAACCTTTTTCTCCAGAAGTAGTTTCAAACAAAGAATAAATATCTTTAGATAGTTTAAGTATTTTGTTTGGAGACAAGGTTGATTCAGAATATAGCCCTTCTTGAACTGAGATTGGACTTGAGGAGCCAAACATTGGAACTTGATTCCCTCCAATAAGTTGTCTATATACTGAAATTATTGTCATTTTGGTTTCTTCCTTCTCCAATATATCTTTGATATATTTTAATTTAAACCTGGGATCAAGAATCATGGCTAGCTTAAAGACTATATTATTTCTGTACAATTTGAAATGATCTTTAAAATTGTCTTTGTGGTCAACAAGATACTTTTTGGTAATTGTAGAGATAAGCTCAGCATATTGAAAAATCAATTTTTTTTTTATAATCATTTTTTTAAAATATTTTTCCTCCCCATACAAGAAAACCAAAAAAACATTGCCATATCTAACTCTTTAAGGTTATAATAAGATTTGTTCAGTATACTAAGATTTACTGTGTATACTTAACTTACTATATACTAACATATAATATATTATATATATATATATATATTGTATTATATTTATTATATATATATATATATATATATATATATATATATATATATATATATATATATATATATATATATATTATATATATAATATATATATATATATATATATATATATACTATATATATATATATATATATATTATATATATATATATATAATATATTATTATATATATATAATATATATATATATATATATTTAGGGATGTGCCGAATAGTAAAAAAGCCGAATACCGAATATTCGGCTGAATATTCGGCCGAATAACCACTTCGCTATTCGGCCGAATAGTTATTTCAAAGTTCGGTCATCCATTTAGGGAAAAATAAAGAAAACTTACACTGGTACAAAACAAGGTGAAATTTTTCTGGATGGACTTTTGTAGCAGATATATAGTTAATTCGGAGGTTGCTGATTCCATATATATTCTCGGGAATTGCTGTATCACATCTCATTTTCGTGCAATCAGGATCCCTAGTTTTTGCATATTTCCCTAGGGAATTGACAAAATTTCATGTGCACAACGTAGCGGCTGTATAGACGTTACTTCGCATTTTTCTACAGTAGTAGCAAGTTTTCACCGCGGTCGATATTCGGGAAGCATTTGGTAAAACTTTATTACGTCTACATGTATGGATGCCAATGACCTGACGATGTCTATCATCCATTCTGAAATACAGTCTTGATGGTCTGTCATTGTTCACCCAGGGTGAACTGGACGATCTTGTATGAGAGTTGTATTTGCCGAAGTGTCCTTGAGCTGTTGGCTCGAGGTTGCATGAAAAAGGACTACTGGACCATGGCACAAAGAGTAACATTTATCGTTAACAGAGAAGCAGAGTGCGGAGGCTCTTTCCAGTCAGAGTACCTTGTTATTGTAGTGGAAAGTTGCAGGCCTTACTACGCGCTATGGGACTCCAGCATACGCATTGCAGGTGAGTGGCGACTTTATTGACACTTCCAAGAGCAGTTTTAAGTGTGTGTTGTTACACAACGGCAAACAGGTATGCTTCGGTTCTAGTAGGGTACTCGGTACGGATGAGGGAGGAGTATGCAAAAATCAAGACAGTTTTGAGAGGCTACAATATCTGCAGGTACATGGTTGGTAAATATGCGTCGACCTCAAAATGGTAAACATTTTGCTCAGTCAGCAAGCAGGTTTCACCAAATATACCTACTTCCTGTGCTATTGGGACAGCCGGGCGGCAAAGGATCACTGGACCAAAAAGAGAATGGCCAACGAGGGAAACCTTGACGCCAGGTGACAGGAACCTCGTACGTGAACCACTTGTACAGAGAGAAAACATCAACTTACCTCCACTACACATAAAAGTTGGTTTGATGAACCAATTTGTGAAGGCCCTGGACCATGATGGTGAATGCTCGCTATATATGCCTCAACGTTTCCATGGTCTGAGTGACGTGGAAAGAAAAAAGCTGTGGATATTTATGGCCCAACAAAATACGGACACTCCTTCCGTGATTGCTGCTTTGCTAACAACAATGATGTGTGTTAGAGGCAAGAGCGTGCATTTTCTTTTTCAGATGTAGCACAGAATTTTTCTGGGGAACAGGAAGCCGAGAACCACTAACATTGTACAGGAACTACTAGACAGTTTTCATTCTCATGAATGTAGAATGAGAATAAAGTTGCACTTCTTACATTTCTCACCTAAGAAAAATTCCGGATAACCTAGGCGATGTTAGTGATGAGCAGGGTGAACGCTTCATCAAGATCTAAAGTTCATGGCAGGACGTTACCAGAACAAGTGGGATATCAATATGATGACCGACTATTGTTGGAGCTTGATGGGATATTCCAGACGCTATGCACGGTAGATCGTCTACGAAGAGAAAGTTACCATCATAGGTATGTTTACATTTAACTAAAACCCATTCCATTCTATTACATTCATTGTTGTCCCATATTACTCTTTTTTCATAGTTGTATTATATGTTTAACATTATATCTATCAAAGACATGTATCATATCATTGCGATTTGTTTCTCTCCCTTCATATATCCAAAATATATATATATATATATATATATATATATATATATATATATATATATATATATATATATATATATATATATATAATATATATTATATATATATATATATATATATATATATTATATATATATATATATATATAGTATATATATATATATATATATATAATATATATATAGCTATATATATATCCCAATAATTGGGATAGACCCTCTTGAAAAAGGTAAAATTCAAAATTTTACAAATCGTGTGTTTACACACAATATCTCACAATGCGATGTGATATGCAAATACCGATTACATTTTTGGAATCAAGCACGTCAATAATCAATTGCAAAACCCCGTCCAAGAAAATTCATGTTTACCAGTGTATATACAAAGTAATAAACAAAAAGTAAATATAACCATTTCTTACCTATAGCAACCATTCAAATATTTAAAAATAAATTAAAATTAAAATTGAAAAGATTCATAAAAAAAGAAAGATTAAACCAAGCTTTATTCAAATAAGTTCTAGGTTAAAATGACAGAACATTAGCAGTTCTCCATTTTCAGGGGATAACCCATTTCTTGTACTTCATAAATATTTCCTCCTTTACTAAATTTTCTTTCACTTTCGACTGATGACGGTGAAGCTGAAAGGTATTTTATTGCTAGTATTTTCAAATTCATAAAACTATTTCCTGTGTTTTTCCACCAATTGAAGGGAATATCATTTGTCTTCACTGCAGTCAAAGTACGGCCAAACTTTATATTTGTTTATTTTCTTGATGTATTCCGTATGTAGCCTATTACTTTTATGTACAATAATCACATCGTCAGAACAAGAATGCGACTTTCTTTTTTCACTCTCACTTTCTTTTCTTTATGACGATTTTGATGCCACAATTTCTTTAAAACAATCCATTAAAGAAGTGAAAATGGAACCTTCAGCTTCACTTTCCCCACTACGTAAATCATCGTCAGCAGAAGAGTCAGGGGCTAAATTTTCATGCATTTCTCTTTCCATGCCTCAACGACCTTATTTTTTACTGATTCATCTTGATTCATATTGAAAAATTAGCTTGAATCTCGCCGATCTTTAAGAAAGTAGCTATACACAAAGATTTATCACATAGAAAATTACAAAGTCTTTTTTCTACTGATTTCTTAAGCTCTTTCAACGACGTGTAATTATTCCACTGAAGCTTTTGCTTTAATTGCCTTATTTAAAAATTGATTTATTGCTAAAATGGAAGGATCACTTGGGCACTTTTACTTCACGTTTAATGCTTGTTTTAGTGATGTTTTTCAAATGGCTCAAGTAAATATTTAATAATTTGCCACTGAAAAACAGTCAACATTTTCTGATTGCATTCAGCAGGGTATATAGGGGGACTTTTTGTTCAAACAATCTTTTAAGATATCATAAGTTCTGTTCCAGCAATGCAGAAACGTCTTGAATTAATTTATGCTGTTTGACATACAGCTGCATCTGTAAAGTTTTAAGCCTTTGCAGCTCCTTTAATCACTGGGTTGAAAATGCAGAGATATTATTTCTGCAAGAAGTTAGCCATTTCGATATCAGCCTCCCTGACATAATATTGAATCGTGACTGCATAGTGCAACATGTAAATAAAACATGAAATTGATAGCAAGCCACTCTCCTTATACCGGCTACCATGTTTGGTCCATTATCCGTATCACTAAATGAATTCTATTTTTTAGAATATTCAAAAATGTCAAAGGCCCTTATAGGACTGACAAATGACAAAGATTTTCGGCATATTGGCTAACAAAATTTGGCTATATTTTTTATTTTTTTGGAAAATAAGTTTCTAAAATTTCATTTTTAAATTGAAATAACTTTCCCTTATGTTGACGTAATTTATTGTTTATAAAGCTCAATATTCGGCCCGAATAGTTTGGCAAAAACCGAATACCGAATATTTCGCATTTTGGCCGAATGACCGAATACTTCACCGGAAATTTCGGCACATCCCTTAATATAATAATATTATATATATATAGATAATATATATATATATATTTATATATAATATATATATATATATTATATATATATATATAATAATATATATATATTATATAGCTATATATTAAAAAAAAATTTATGACATCATTGTAATGAAAGCTTTTAGAAACATCAATTATCATTTAAAAAAATTTATGCTTTTATACTTTGCATAGCTCTACAATTACCCTTTCATTTATACCTAAAGCCCTGCTTCCCCATTTCTGACTTGCACCTAGCTTTGATAAAATTCCAGAAATCATGCACCTTCTTCCACTAGCTTTCATCTTGAATCAACCTCCTATAATCTGCTATTAATTCCTCTAACCTTCTATGTCAGGACTATATCATTTATACTAACATCCACTATCCCATGGGGCCTATCGAGACTGTCCTAGTCAAGTAGATTAACATAATGTTCATGTAAAACCCACACAGCACCCTAGGGCTTGTCAATATCTTACATAGTATAAACCAACTAGGCTACCACCAAAAGCAAAAACTATAGCTAAGGTACATGCTAACCATACTACAATAAAGTGACCATAGTCCCGCTTTTAGGCGGGACAGTCCAGCTTTTTTCGACTATGTCCCGCTTCTATAAAATAGAAAAAAATGTCCCACTTTTTTCTGAGAAGTCCTGCTTTTTCCAGAGAGATTCCGCTATTTTTCACTTTTCAAATAATTATAATAGTTAATATAAAATTATAAATTGAAAAATAACAATAATAATGATTATATATATATATATATATATATATATATATATATCTATATCTATATATTATATATATAATTAAAAAATATATTATATATATATTATATATATATATATATATATATATATATATATATATATATATATATATATATATATATATATATATATAATGTAATAACCATGTCTACTGCAAAAAGGAAGTGTGTTTTAATTAAAGCCTGAAATCTATGAATCCTTTTATTCACAAAATGACCCCAGAAAGTGACAAGGTGTGAAAAGTGTAAAAGCTATTTCAGCATATCCCACGGTGGAGGTAGTGATATCATCAAACATCTCAACACCAAAAAGGCACAAGGCAGTTGATATATCTGCATCTTCAAGTAAGGCAGTAACAGAATACTTCAAAAGAATGACACCTACTTCGAAGGATCTAGAAATTAGTGCTGCAGAAGGTTTGTGGGCGTACCATACTGTGAAAGAAAATCAAAGTTTTTGATCTGCAGATTGCGCTAGTAAGATTTTTAAGACATGATTTGAGCCAAAATTTTCTTGTGCTAGACCAAAGTGGGAAACAATTGTTTTAAATGTTAATGCTCCATATGCTAAGGTAGAACTACGACAACAAATAAAAGATGCCCACTGTGTAACACTTTTAACCGATGCGAGCAACCGTTATGGTTCGTTTCTTCCAGCCATACCTAGGAGTTCAGGTAAAGCTCCTTGACCTTCAATCTCTCCCTTCATAGACCTCTGACATAGTCGTAAATTATTTAATAGATTTAATTAAAAATTATGATTTACACCAAAAAGTAGCTGGTTTTTGTGGTGATAACACAAATTGTAATTTTGGGGGCCATGCAAGAAAATGAGTAAACATTTTTAGAAAGCTGAATACCTTCATGGGCAAAAGGTTAATTGGAATAGGATGTTACGCTAATATTCTGCATAACGAAGTGCAATGTGGTAGCGATTGCCTCCCAGCTGTTGATGTTGAAGCTGTAATTGTAAAAATATATTCGTATTTTTACATTTATACCGTTCGAGTAGAAGAGCTTAAGGAATTTTGCGATTTTGTCGAGATTGAGTATAACAGCTCCTTGGATACAGCAAAACAAGATGGCTTGCTTTAATGCCTGCTTTCGAAAGTGTTGAAACTCTTTCCTGGACTGAAATCATACTCTGACAGTCAGAACAAATATCCAGAGGTTTTGAAAATGTTTTTTGAAAATCCCCTTGCGGAAATATGACTTTATTTTCTTCATTTCCATGCAGATTCTTTTCACAAAGTTGTTATGAAGATTGAAGGAGACAATATTTCAGCCGTAGAAGTTTTGCAAGAAATATCCAATATAAAAGAAACATTACAGTCGAGAAAAGACCATGTGTTTTTACCACATTCGGTTCAAGGGCTACTTAGCAACCTTGAAGAAGAGGGAGTAAATTCTTCTGAGGTAAAGACCGTAAAGAAAATAGTTGTTGATTTTTGACACTTGTTTGAAGTACTTGGATCAGTGGTCAGTTACATTTTCAGATTTTGAATTTATGGATTGGATTTCGCTAAGGAAAACTCCAAGTTGGTCACAAATTGAAAAAACAATGGATTTTGTGTCAGAAAAGGTTTTTGACCTCAAGAATGATTCACATTTGTTTGACGAGTTTACGTGTTCGACCAAATATATAGATGAATGGAATGCTTCGAATCTAGTAAACAACAAACGGTGAGTGGAAGTATTTACTTTCTTTAAAAATCATAATATTTCTCATCAACATTTGTCGGCATTGTTCAATATATCCTCTGTCTTCTGGAACAAATTGCCTCCACAGAACATGTAGTTTTTCATGTAAATAATATCTGGACTTCTGAAAAAGCCCAACTAAAACCTCAAACTCTGAAAGGAATTCTTACTACCAAAATAAATTTTGATCAGACATGTATGGTATTCTGCAATTTAATTAAATCGTTTTCAGGAATTGCTGAAGAAATCATCTAGCGAAAAATACTGTAACTGAAGGTAAATATATATATACTATAATATATATATATATATATATATATATATATATATATATATATATATATATTAATATATATATATATATATATATATATATATATAATATATTATATATATATATAATATATATATATACGGTATATATATATATATATATATATATTATATATAATAATATTATATAAAAAAAAATATATAAAAATAATTATATATATATATATATATATATATATATATATATATATATAGTGTGTGTGTGTGTGTCCCGATTTTAACTACAAGAAATCTGGTCACATTATACTACAAACTTTAATACATGCAACTTGTCAAAAAAAATTTATTCTCGTGTAAAATTTAGCAAAATAGCAAATATCATGCCCAAATCTATATGAAAAAAATCAATATAATCCCCATCAATATAATCAGTAATCTATTTCCTGGAAAACCAAAAGCTTTGTCTGACGTTGGTAATCTACCTTTCCTAAACCCATGTCGAGAATAGGGCGCAAAAAATAAAAAAATTTCCCCGACTGCATGCAGAAGTGTAGTATTAGCTTATAATGCTAAAAGGTTTAACAGTAAATATTGGTAAAGTCTGATAAACATAAGAGGTGAATCTTATAGCATGGTAATTCATTAGTACACTATAATGCTAGCACTCATTCTTGTATTGAATAGGCCTGTCCAACCTACCTACTCTATTTTATTATTTTCTTCTTTAAGAAGTTTTGAAAATATAGTAGATTTTTATCACAGATTAAGAATTTATTTATTTATTTATTTATTTATTATAAGGACGTGGTAAAGCCTTAAACATCGGCACCACTTAACAAATATTTTTGATGTAGAAAATCTTTGATATTTTAAAATCATTAAAATTAATAAATTAGATAAATATTAAGTAAATGAATATACAGTATGAAAATAATATACATATGAAACAAAAATAAGTCAAAATAAAATAAAATAAAGTAAAATAAATATATACATACATATAATAAATTACAAACATATTTATGAATGCATATGAAATATATAAAACAAGAAAATAAATAAATGAAAATAAAAGAAAATGAAATAAGCTAAAATAAAATAGGATAAAATATGGATAAATCATTTTAAAATAAAACCAATAATTTACATATGAAACACAAAATAAAACAAAATAAATTAAAGTAAAACAAGATAAAATAAAATGAAATGAAATTTAAGAAGAAAAATAAAATAAAATTTAAATAAAATAAAATACGTAAAAAAATACTCAAAAATACTAAATACGGCTATATACAATTGTAATAGATATAAACATATTTGTGAAAACTTAGTAAATATATATATAAAAAAAAAAAAAAAAAAAAAAAAAGAAAAAAAAAAGAAAATGAAATAAAATTAAGAATAAAATACGGATAAATCATTATAAAATAAAACTATATAAAATAATACATTTATAAACTGGCCCTACGTGACTAGGAGTGTTCATTTGATATATTTATTTTAACTGTCTAACTATAATTTTCTGAAATTTCTATTAAATTATATAAAGATAAAAAAATATAAAAAAGTTATACAAATTTAAAAAAAAAGAGAAAAAAAGAAGTAAATGCATTTTCCTAAGTTTCCTGTTAAATTCTATAAAAAAAAAAAAAAAAAAAAAAAAAAAAAAAAAAAAAAAAAAAAAAAAAAATGGAATGAATATACAGTGGGATCAACATATGCGAAAACATATGACTCGTTCTTGTAAGAAATCAATCTGAAAAAGGAAATGAAATTTTATATTTATCTATTCTAATATTAGTCTAACAATGACATCACAACATTCCATTCAGCAAATTAGGAAGGAGTACTAATAACTTAATATATGACTGATGTCACATACTCATCTACTCTACATCAAAGTTTCTGATTGATTTTATCCCTTGTTGTTAAATAATGATAGGCTCTTTGCTTATTGAAAAAAGTAAAAAATTGAAAAATTACGATAATTTTTTTCAATTAATAGGAAATTTTCAGAGCAAATATAGTTGGGGGAGATGCACCATTTTTATTTAGATCATTATTTTGTATACTCAAAAACAAATTTTAAAAATTTCCGACAAATTTATTCCCCCATGCCTAGAAGCAAAACTGTTGCATTTGCAAAATAATTATCTAAATAAAAAGATTGTTTCTTCCCAAATTATGTATTTCTGAAAAATTCACGTTGATCTAACGGAGAGAAAAAAAAATCCTAAGTTTTCATTTATGATTAGAAATTCGAAAATTGTTGGGGTTTAGACTCTGACTTCAAAAAA
>JABUQX010079743.1:72500-92195 GCA_015478945.1 Trachelipus rathkii
ATGCCGATGTGGCAAACATTTTAAGTAATTTTTCCTCCTCAGTATTTACGAAAGAAAATCTAAATAATGTTCCTAACATGAAAGACGTACGGGATTTTCATGCAGATGGTATTTTAGATACATTTGAAATTTTAGAAGAGGAAGTTGCTTTCCAAATTGATAAGCTATTAATAAATAAGTCACCTGGACCAGATGGATTTTATCCGATGCATCTAAAAAATTTGAAAGATATATTAGTAAAACCTCTGACGATGCTTTTCAATAAGTCTTTACAAAGAAGGGTTAGTAACCTCATCAATTTCAAACTTGCAAATATAACTCTATTTTCAAAAAAGGAGATCGTAAGCTTCCGAATAATTACACAGACCAATTAGCTAAACTTCTATAGTTGGCAAAAATTTTTGAAGCAATACTAACTAATGATTAGTTGCACATCTTCGAAAGATCATGGAATTGCTCAAAAATTCACCAACACGGTTTAGAAGAATAGATCATGCTTAGCATTTTTACTAGAATTCTTTAAATGTGTGTTGTTTAACGACGTAGATTAACTATAAATCTTTTTATGTTATTTACCTAGATTTTCAAAAGCATTTGATAACCGTCCCTCATCAAAGAATATTGGAAAAGCTTAGAGCTCATGGTATCCGAGGAATGACTTTTAACTTGGAATTCAAAATTGGTTATTTGGACCGTACGACAACGAGTCCGTTAATTAATGTGAATGCTCAGATTGGGGCCGATGTTAATTAGTGGTGTACCCAAGGGTCTGTCCTGGGTCCAATACTGTTCCTTATATATGTAAATGACATTGATGATAATAATTTAGGGCAAAATTTCGAAATTTGCGGATGATACGAACTTGGAAATCGCATAATACGTGAGAAAGCGACTATCAATTACTCCAAAGCGGCGATTTGAACAAGATTGTAAATTGGTCAAAAACATGCAAATGAAATTTATACCGATAATGTAAGGTTATACATTTTGGGAGTAGGAAACAGTGAATACGATTACAAAATAGAATGACTCAGTTATCAAGTTGTCAATGAGGAAAAGGATCTATCTAGGAGTATTAATTAAAAAGGATTTAAAGTTTGCGAGACAATGTGCTGAAGCTGTTAGAAAGCAAATAAAGCTTTAGGCTTTATTGCCAGAAACTTCGAATATAAATCTAAAAATATAATACTTCCTCTCTATAAAACATTAATTAGACCTTATATGAAATACGCAGTACAGTTTTGGAGTTCATACCTCAAAAAGGACATAGAAAAAATTGAAAAGAATTCAAAAGGGAAACCAAATTAATACCAGAATTGAGTAGGTAATCATACGACAACGACTACGCGAATTAAATATACATTCTTTAGAAACAAAAAGATTGAGAGGAAAATTAATAGAAGTCTTCAAATAACTAAATAAAATTGAAATATCGATTTACAGGCAATTCTTTAGATATGTTTTTATTTTTTAACACGAAGTAATGGGCATACACTATGTCATAAACGATTTCAAACCATATAGCAAAGAATTTCTTCACTTACGATGTAATTAAGGAAGTGGAATTATCTCTCTTACGGAAATATGTGAACAGCGGCAACATCGATTTATTCAAGAAAAAGTTAAACACTTTAAGGAAATTGGGTCTGTGAACTTCAACTCATACCGAATCTTTACATTATTAAACGATAGTTAGATAAGGTGAAATCAAACGAACTATTGAGACCATTTGATAAATGTTAAAAAGTACATCTTAAAAAGAATTTGGGCGCCGAACTTATATGAACAGTTTTAATGTTTACCCCTTAGAGGTAAATTTACGCGCAAATGTTTACCGCTTTATAGCGCTCTAAGACGGTGGTCACATTGATCACACTATTATCTTAATTTGTAATAACAGCTTTGATGTTCCCGCTTAGAGGGTTATTTCTAACGTTCTAAGCCTGTGACATCATCGATCACATTATCATAATATTTTGTATTAACAATTTTGGATTTCCACCACTTAGAGGGTTATTTTTAACGTTCTAAGCGCCGGTGACCTCATCGATCACACTATCGTCTTAATTTGTAATAACAGTTTTGATGTCCACCACTTAGAGGGTTATTTCTAACATTCTAAGTCGGTGACATCATCGATCACACTACAATAATATTTTGTAATAACAGTTTTGGGGTTCACCGTTTAGAGGGTTAATTATAACTTTCTAAGCCGGTGACCTCATCTTCCCTCAGACGAGCCTTGAGTGGACTGTAAAGTCTTTGCTAGTCGGTGTTCTTTAGTTCTGTAGTTCTTCTTCTTCTTCTTCTTCTTCTTCTTCTTCTTCTTCTTCTTCTTCTTCTTCTTCTTCTTCTTCTTAACTTAACCTAGTCTACTACAAGGTAACACCCCCTGCAATAAAAATACCATGTGAGTAGGGGGACACGAACGCTCTACGATACCATAAAGGGGAACCTAAAACTACGACGACGTTACGGCATCAAAAGTTGGGGTACCAAGTTTCAATTGGATACGAAATCTCTGACCTCCCTAAATGGCATCTGGGAATTTATTATAACATGCGAACCAAAACCCTTACCCTACTGCTATATATATATATATATATATATATATTTATATATATATATATATATATATACATATTGTATATAATACTAGTATTATATATAGATATATATTATATAATAATATATATATATATATATATATATATATATGTCGGACCGAATATAAAGTATCGAATAACGGGCTGACCATAAAAAGTAACGATTTCTTAGTTCGTAGCAGTAAAAGAAACACAACGAGTCCCGTTACTCCGTTGCAAAAATTGTACTTTCGTTAGTAACGGAGTAAGGAGTAACGGGACCTGAGACGTCCACCCTGTATTATGTATATAATAATATATATAAATATATATAATATATTTTATATTATATATATATATATATATATATTAATATATATTATATAATATATATATATATATATATAATATATATATATATACAGTATATTAGAGTTGCCCTTAATTTTTATCTTTCGAAAATTACTGCTTCCAACCCCTATTTTTGTCCCACTAGGTAGAAAACTTCTCTATGCAAAATTTCGGCACCAGTGTACAACATTAAGAGGACTTCCCAAAGGGCCCCAAAGTTCCATATTTCACATATTAATTAGAATGTTTTTTTAAGCACCTTCATTACATTACGAAACTATTTTATGAGGGGTTAATGAAACTGAGAAATCGAAATATATATTTTTATTTACAAAACTTGCCTCAAATGATTATTTGTTTGAACTTTTGGATTTCACTTCATACAAATATTGCTCAAATAATTATATATTTAAACCATAGAACTATGTATATTTCTTCTGTTTCGTCCTTGCCTAGAATAATCTGATATTCCTGAATTAGCTTCTCTCCTCTTCGTTGGAAGTTCTCATCCTCTTTCCAAGTAGCCGGGCTGTTGTTCAGAAAATTTGTATGAATTTTAAATCTTGAGAAAATTGCTTTGGAATCACCTGTAATAAAGTATGATAAATCTTTTGCCTTTAAACCATCGAGGTCTTAATTTTTAACAATGTATCTTTTAATTCGGTTGTCATAATCTTTGTAGTCTATTGTCTTCATTTTAGTAGCCATTTTTTGTTTTGTTTAATGTCTAGTGGAATATCATCATCAAAAATTGCGAATGCCGGAGCTTCAGGTGCAAGGTACCATAAATGGTTTGGGAATTTCTTCACGGCATCATTACTAACATCTGCATCAAATTCTTTATACTCGATTATGTTCATCAGAAAATTAAAATTGAGATATGGAGCTTTAACGACCAATAGTACTTAAAAACCCAAAATTGTAAATAAAGTCTGATAAGAAAGACATATTCTTCTGATTGAATCTTTCTCGCATATGGTCATGTTGAATTGATCCTGTAATAAATATTTTTAATGACGTAAATAGCCTTTCTCATCCACCGAGCGTGGTTTGCACTGCCAGGAATGGAAATGAGACTCCACGTCGGGGGCTACCGACAAGGAAGATCACGACTAATTCTAATAATTCCCGATAATCTTCTCGGTGCTGTTTCAGGCATAACTGATCTTCAAGAAATTCCATCATATTACCACAGACAACCTCGGTGACAACGTCTACCCCACTACGGTATTTTGTACTGTCTAAGGTAGACCAACTTTCTTCAAATCTTTTAAATATATTTACATCTGGTCCACATGTTGCTCCCAACTGTATCAGAAATATTTTCAAGACTATCTCGAAGATGTGATATTTACACGGAAGATAGAGTAAAT
The DNA here is from genome assembly GCA_015478945.1 of Trachelipus rathkii. NCBI lineage: Eukaryota > Metazoa > Arthropoda > Malacostraca > Isopoda > Trachelipodidae > Trachelipus > Trachelipus rathkii. Next base: position 76,810 of record JABUQX010079743.1, read on the forward strand.
CACGTTCAAACATTTTTTCAATGTTTGTACAGGAACCATTTATTCTCCTGGTGTTGCTTGCGGCTATATCGAAACATAATGCTTGTATCTTTTCTTTTATCCCACAATTTTGCATTGCTCGAAAAACAGCTACAGCTTGATCTACTCCTGTAACTCCAGTAATTTCAGGTATACCTTATAACTGTTATTTTCCCTGAAACGTAAATAATTTTGGTAGTCGATCAACTTTCTCCGCACCATATAAAGTCGGAAGAAACTTGCTATTCTAGTACAAGACCAACGTATTTCGCCTCCTAGATTAAATTGGCCTTTAATTTCCACTTGACTCTGCTTCCTGAATTCCTTCCGTCGATGTTGAAATGATGAGCGATTAATAGTTAAGCTTGTAGTATCATACTAGAAAGCTTCTGCTGCGTCATTAACAAGTGAAAAGCGTTCCGATTGCTAATTTTACATCTGTCTAATGCTTCAGATAGACGGAATGTGAAAAAATCTAATGTACCTCTTCTCATTGAAGTATTTGGTTCACTTTCTCTTTGTGTATATCTTTTGTCTGGTTCTGATTTCTCATCTCCACTATAGCCTCTTGATATTGGTGATAGCTGTACAGTGACGTTTCGTTCCATTTTTCGTAGATCCTCTTACATCTCTGTGCCTCCTGTTCTATTCGTTTCCTTTGATTCTCTTCACGCGATATATGTTTTAGATCAAAACCAGTCATGGAATCTGGTCGTCCTTACTTGCGTTGTAATATAAAAATTTAATATCCTTTATTCTTAAGGATATCCAACACATTTTCAGGAGCAACGTCAAATAAATTAACCTATGTGTCCTCAAATGTTGCACGTTTTTTTATTTCCACTTCAGATACTCTTGTTAACATCTTTTGTAAATCTGTCCATTCTTCATAGAGTGATATAACTTTACCAGCGCAGTGATCTATACGTTTTATAGGAATGCGAGCCTTCTCCAAAGAAATGAGAACTTCTTTGCGACTAGGGTTGCACTTTCTTTGAGGTTCAATTTACTTACCGGTAAATTTGAGAATAAGACTCTAAGGACCTGCCGACTGGAAGGTAATTTACCACAAAAATTTGGTTGTTGATGTTTCCGATGAGGGTTATATTGTAGTCTTTACGTAAATAGGGTGATGCCATCATAGTACAAAATACCCGATTTTTGACATCTATTAATTTTTATTTAATTATATTATTATTCAAAATTATTATTATTTTTATTTATTATTATATTATTATTTTATTATTATTATTATTATTATTATTATTATTATTATTATTATTATATTAATAAGAATAATATTAAAATAAGAATAATAATAATACATAATAGTGCAAAATTATTATAATAATAACTAATAATAATGATAGATAATAATAATATCATATTATTATTATTATTAATAATAATAATAATAATAATAATAATAATAATAATAATAATAATAATAATAATAATAATAATAATAATAATAATAATAATAATAATAATAATAAGAATAAAGCAACACTAGTCACAATAATAATAATGATAGTACTATCAAGTAATAATAATAATAATAATATAATAATAATATTTATAAATATAATTATCCTATTAAAATTTTATTATTAATATCCTTATTATTTAATACTATAATTCAAATCTATTATTATTACTAGTATAACATTGAGTTACTTATTATCATTATTATTATTAATATTATTATCATATTATATTTATTATTATTTTATTTTGGTTTTAATTCATTATTGTAGTATTAATAATAATAATAATAATAAATAATAATTGTAATAATATAATAATAATAATAATAATAATAATAATAATCAATAATAATATGAATAAAATATAATAATAATATATAACATAATAATAAAATAATAATCAATATAAATTATTTAATATTATATTATTATTATGTATTATTATTATTTATTATATTTACTTTATCTATTTGATTATTATTATTAATTATAATCCACTAATTTTTTATTATTATTATTATTATTATATTATTACTATTATTATTATATTATATCATTATTTTATTCTTATTATTTATTATATAATTGTTATTATTTATTATATTCATTATTATTAATTATTATTATATTATTATTTTAAATTATTATTATTATTATTATATTATATTATATATTTATTAATTATCATTATCATCCATTAACTACTACTAAAGTGTTAAGCGTAACTCAACACACACCCAAAGATACTGTGATGGCACCACGTACTGTATCTGCTAAGACTCTCGAATCAAACTGATTATTGTTGCCTAAGTCAGAGTTATAAAAAGCCAACCCGGGACTTCAATTTCTAAATTCTTCATATAAGCACAAATCTAGACTTCAATTTCAAAACAAAAAACTTGACATTTTGTGTTTTAGGTAATAAGTGAGTTTAATATTATATCATTGTAAATTTTAATTTTAATTTCAGTTTTACTATTACGTTTATTTTAAAAAAAATGTTATCCAAAAAATATTCCGACATATTTGATATATAATACAAGTAATCAATTTTAATAAATTGAAGTTACACCTCTTTTGTTGGACGCGTAACCCTTAATAATGTTATGGCTGAGGGTAAAATATTCACCGCGGCCAATTTGCTACATGAATGAACAGTTTGAGATCGGGGAGGGTAGGTAAATTTAACACTTCAAATTTTTCTTGCGTTCTTATTCACTCATAATACTTATATAGTATATTCACTATATATATATATATACTATGTTAAATTTTTTATTAAGTTATATACTATATACATATATAGTATATACCGATATTATATATATACTATAATATTTAATATATATATATAATATAATATATATGTGTATATACTATTACTATTAAGCAGTATATATATATACTATATATATATATTATATATTATATTATTATCTATTATTAGTGTATATATATATATATATATAGTAATTACTAAATTATATTATTATTTTGTTATTATATATATAATCATCTTATATATTATATATATAATATCTATAATATACTATTCACATATATATATATACTATCGCTATATATAATATAATTCGAGTACGATGGCATGACGTGCATCACTAGTGGCGCGGCTGTAATTATTATATATTATATTAATATTATATATATATATATTAATTATTATAATATTATATTATTTACCTATACTAATATATATATATATATATATAATATTATATCTAATAAAGTATATATACTATATATATTTACTCGTCAATAACTAAACCCGCACCACAAGTGTACGTGCGAAAAAGGATAGGAAAAGCTTTGGAAGAACGAGGACAGGACACTTTATTGGACAATGACAATAACTGGTGGATTCTTCCCCCAGAACCGTAGGTTGATTAGTTGATGAGGCCAAGGTTGCAGCCAAAAGGTCTGGGGTAGGGTTCGGTAGGTTCGGCCGCTGCAAACACACAATGTTGGTACGTACGGCGTACGGTTTGCGGGGGTTGATGGTCTGTCTTTACATACCGTGTATTGACCCTCCCCTCTGGCCATGATGATGCCTGACACCGTTCACAGGTGCATTGTCTCTCGAGATTGAGTGTTCGATCATGTCTTGGACAGTTGATGGATACCCCATTTTACGTAGTAAAGTGCTTATCGCAGGTCCGGAAGGGTCCGTGGAAGGGTTTGCAGCTGTCGTATTCAACGTTCTGGATACCTCACAAATGTTCGATTGGGCTTTTTGATCGGCCTTATATGCTGTGCCTCTCCAAAGCCATAATTATGCACCTCATTAAGGTAGTCTTTTCACACATTGGTCCTTGTGTGTGTGTGTTTTGCATTGTCATGCTATTACGGATAAAACAGTCACGGTTGTAGGGCGGCAATATCGGCACACTATTATGGTTCGAGCTGATGTCGGTGATAATACCTTATGGCTGTAAGATCTCCTCCATCGAAGATGTGCAACTGCGTAGGCCCCGATAAAGAGATGGCCTCCCAGACCATAACCCATCCCACCTCATACGGCTGCGCTCACTTGGCAGCGAGTGATTGCATGCTGGCAACCTTTCCATCCGTCGTATGTATACTCTAGCAACGCCCTGTTCGATGGCGTTACAAAACCTCTCAACTCTCCCGTAAATGAGACTTGCCCCATCGTCGCCGTCCCACCATGGAGGCGCCATGGTGTGCTCGGTGAGCCTTATGGCAGGCCTTCCAGAGTATTATTATGTTCCGCCAGGCGACGACGCACTGATTGTCACTCACCTTGGTGCCGTGTACCTCCGCCAGCTGTATTGCAGATGTCGTGCCGTCATGTGGCGCTCATCGTCTATATGCACGCAGCACGTTATAAATCGGTCTATCCACGGGTGGCTCGTGGCCTCTAGGCCTACCTTGTCCTCACTGGCGATCATGTGTCAAGAGTTTCCTGTTACCGTTGAACCACCCGTGCAAATCGATATATGTGTACACCTAACGTTCGTCACGGGGCCCAGGTCATCCCGGTCTCCTTCGCTGCCCGTGTGGAGTGTTGTTATCTGCACGCATGATCTCTTGACAGTTTCGCATCTACTCTCTTAGTTATTTGGAGCGCTCCGTTACTTGAATGCGATCTCGCTCCAATTATTACCTCCGCCCAAAACATAATTGTCCCCACTCGTTTGCCCAGTCTTAGTTTGACGTGCGTTTATGTTTCCTAAATTGTATGCGGTGATATCCCATCTGCAGCGAATTTCTAATGCCGGTGCGTTACATAGTTACACTGATGCTGTTCTCTGTGTTGGTGTGGGTTTTCATGGGATTAGGGGCCTTCCCTTCCTGCGATGATATTATCCTAGTGGTGCGTTATTTTTGACGAGTAGTATATATAGAGTAATTACACCACTGTAGCTCATACATTGCCACTCGATCGACCTATCTTGTGATTGCGCCAATAGGATGTCAGACGTATTATTGCATACCGGTTCGCGATACTGAAACAAACATATATGATTTTAGATTTAGCTGCTTTAAAGTTAGTTAAATTAAATTTAACGGAAATTAATTGTTCCTCTAACGATTTACAAAGTTAGCGAAAAACTTATACACTTACAAAGGGTTGGCTTTGCTATTAGCTGTTGCCTGATCAGCAAAACTTTACCCACCACTGGTTTGAACAAATTATTGTGGCTTATGCTTGAACATTTTTGTTTTTGAGATTCAAGTTGAAGGAATACAGAATAAATTTCAACGTTCCACCTGATTAGGAATCGAGAATATTTTATTAAGAAAATTTCTTAAAAACTGATCCCTTAATAACACTGCATATTTGTGTCATTTGAATGAAAAACACATCTTCCAATTTTGAATATGATTTATGTGAATCATTTTCGGCTTCTTGTGGTCAAGCAGATTATTGTATTTTAATCATTTACTGCAAGTTAATATTTCAATATTTATAGAGTTATACTCCAAAATGAAAAACATATCAGATTTCTTAATGTACAAGTGTTTGTGTTAGTCTTAAATCGATTTCAGCTTTCCAAGGGCTGACGATGCTTCAGAAGCCAAAAAAAAAAAAAAAACTTTTTTCAAATCAAATGATTTACAGATGGTGAACATTGCTTGTCCTTAAAGTATTTTGCATCAACTTAATTGTAAAAGGAAAGAAAACACAATGACCGAGATATTTTAATGAGTAAACTAAATCAAATGTAAAAATATAAAATTTCAATTTCGTTTTTAAAGTTATTTTATTTTTCATATATATTATAGCTATATATAATATACTATATATAATTATATATTATATTATATACTTATAATTATATATATAGTATATATATATTAAGTATTATATATTAGTATTAGTGATATTGTAGTATAATTATTATATTATATATTATATATATATGATCTTTATGTTCAAGTTACAAGTACTTGTACTTGTGCTTGGACTTAAGTACATTTTTCAGTACTTGCTACTTGCAGTTTCTAAAAACTATTGTACTTGTACTTGTACTCTACTTGACCTCTGTACTTGAAAAGTTGCAAAGTACTTGCAAGTGTGTGTGTGTGTTTTTAAATTTGCCAATATATTATTTTTATATCATTATTTCTAGTATATATATTTTATTTATTATGATTCTAAAATTCAGATAAATTTCCATTTTACCGATTTATTTCATTTTAATACTAACTTATTTCATATAATATATAATATATCTTATCACATTTATTGTATTAGGCATAACTATATATTTTAATATATATAATTCATTATTTATATATCAATACCTAGTTTGAAGAAATAACTTTCTTTAGTAGACGGTGAAATATGACAAATATTTTATAACTCTCACTCATATTTCCATTATATAATTATAACTATCATAATAGTGTATAAAATATATATATATATATATATATATATATATATGATCATATATATTATCTATATACTTTAGGCTATAATACTTATTAAACTATATAACCTATTAATTTACTATTACTACATCCCTTACAGTCATTATAGTCAAGAATTGATCTTGACGTATAACCAAAATTACGCTTATATCTATAAGTTGCGTGACCTTTAAAAAAAACCCTTTCCTTCTTCGAGAAGAAGAATAACGTAAAATGTTGTGACACCGTTTGCCGTATTTAAAATGAAATATACAATTCTTGCATTTCCTCAGCATCTCATATGATAAACATTATATCACCATCAAACCTTAATTTACCATCCATTTATATATTAAAAATTTCATACTCATATAATTTATTTCTTTCCATCAAATTCACTTATCTAAAGTTTGTTCTACCACATTTAAATCCCATTATTTTTTATGATATACTAGAAATATATAGTGTGTAAATTATATATATATATATATATACTATATATATTATATTAGATATAGTATATTATATCATGTAATGAGCCAGAAGAGGCAGGATTCAGAGTGGAGAATTGCCATCAGACAAGAAACGAGTACGGAAATTATTGAACGGAAATGCAGGTAACCTAAGGAATGGAGAGAAAACGAAGAACGTTGCAGTGCGATGTCACAGGGATAGTGCAAGAAGAACTTGGTAAAAGATGTGTAGGTGAGGTACTGCAAGAGACATACACATGTGGAACGAGAAGTGAAAAAGCATTAATGACAAAAATACAGAGACAAATGAGAAGGCTGGGCTGAAAAGAGAGAGCTGCAGCTAGGGAAGGAATATGTAGCAAGGAATTGAGCATGAGGAGGAATTAAAGAGGTAGAGCAAAAAGATGGATGAAGAGCGAGCAATGGCAGTGAGAAATAACTGATGAGATGTTGGCGAAGGGAAGAAAAAGCTGTTTAGATGGCGAAGGCCCGTAAGAAAACCAACAAAGCTAAGCTAGACATAAAAGATAAAACGGACGAGATTCTTTGTGAGACCGCAGAATAGAACTTGATAAGATGGACGAAATACTATGAAAGATCTGCTAAATGTAGAATTCAGAGAACAAGAGCAAACAACCATACTAAATAGACAAGGAAGGAGAAGAATTTATTGTAACCCCTAACGAATTAAAGAGCAGCGAAACTTTTCTCGACGAATTAAGATTTGAATTATTCGCAAAATTGTTGTTGATAAACAATTTCAACCTTATTCCTTAAGAACATACCCACATAATAAAACAACTTTGGAGGATAGGAAAGGTGCCGGAAAGGTGGGCAAAGCAATAATAATACGATATATAAAGATAAAGAATGCTTGGAAGCCTCAATATTATAGTGGGTATCTCACTGATGGACCATCGGACGAAAATATACGAAAGAATATTGGAGAGGAGGTTTGAGAGAGAAGGTTTAGAGCGGAGGACTCGGGAGAAGAACAGTATTATAGAAAGGGGAAGTAGGAACGACTGGACCCTCTTATTCACAGCTAAGAGATGTCTCGAAGGATGCTCGAATATGAGCAAGAGTTCTTTGTCAGCCTTCATCCATCTACAAAAAGGAACATACGATCGGGTGCCAAGGAAAAGCTCGGAGAGCTATGAGAGGAATTATGAGCTGAAGCGGTAGATTTAAAGAAGGCAATAGAAAGCATGTATGAGAAATGCAGCTGTAAGGTTAGAACTGAGTGCGAGAACGATGATAGATGGTTTGAGGTGAAACAGAGTGAATCGAAGGGAGTGTTTATTCGCCATGCTGTATCTATTATTATCATTTAGACTTTGGTGATAAGAAAGTGAAAGAAGAACTGCGAGATTTTGCGTGGACATTATGGCAATATGCTGGACAGATCGGCGTCACTGTTGGAGCTTGAGAAGAGAGGCAGATTCGAGTATAGTGCTGGATGGACAGGCTGTTTGCGGAGGAGGATTGAGAAGCGGGAGCATCAGGGAACTGAAGCTAGAAGATATGGTCCTGCATGACAAACAGAAGACGAAGATATTAACAGTAACCGGAGGAAAGGAGTGTATACGAGGCGGCATGAGAAGTGAATGATGGTGTAGAGAGGAGGAGATGAGAGTTGCAAGGCTCAGGTAAAATACCTGGTCTACATATCTCGATAGATGTTTTATGACTATTGTGTATATAGTGGATGGATAGTGTGTCCGGGAAAGACGATACGCTCGAAGTCTCGAGAGAAAAGTATTGGATTAGTTATGAAAGCTGGATATTACTGTCTTATACCACGCAATGGATGAAAATTCTCTTGATATAACTCAGACTAGAGGTTAAAAAAAAGTGATTGTTGAGAAACTCCTCCAGAATTCTCAAGAGCCGTTTATATGCGTCTTCGAATTAGATCACACCTCGTCACCGTTTCCTCCTGCATCATTGCGACGAATGTATGCATCTAACCACCATATCTGATGTCCTCTCTTCAGTGCCCACTTGTCTTCGTAATAAGACTTTGAACTTCTTACGCGCTCTAATGAGTCAATAAATACCATTCCCTCTGAGTCTTCCATCTCTGTGTCAACCCCCTAGATCAATTTTAACTAATTAGTCAAAAAGTTGAAAGTGATTTTGTCTAAGTTCCAAGAGTGTGATTTTTTCCTGAGTATACTTATGTATTGATAGGTGAAGAGACCGTGTAGACCGGTTCGGCTTTGATATCGGATCAGACTTTGGTGTTCTGGCAAGAGTTGTTTGAGAAGAGTGTGTTAAACGTTTGCGAGAAACGTCATATTTAGACGTTTCGATCTTTTATGTGATAAAAAAACAAATTCTGTACATGCTGCTAAATATGAAAAAATAAACCTCATTGTATCAATGATTTTATCTCGGAGTTCTTTTTGTTGCCCATATTACCTTATCCTCTGCTCAGTGTATAAGACATTTCTTATATGAAAGTATCTGATCATCAATACGGCATTCTTTCATACTTCGTAGCGAGTGTGAATAATTAGTGCAGTGACTGTGACCATGTTATTAATAATATCAGTGACATATCTTTACCGTTTAATCAGATTTTGTTGTTACGCTATAGAAGAGATGCGCAGATTATAATTAGTCAGCGTTTTTAATTGTCTGGCAATAGTGTGCCTCAGTAGATACGGTACCAGTTATGCTTCCGCTTCTTCTATTTTACCGTGAAATGATTTTATGTGCTCAGCAAAACCTTCATTAGGTGACAATATAACTCGACCAAGTGTCAATTACAGTCAAAGTGAAAGCTTTGCTTATCCCTTATAGCTTGGTCAATCTTTACTACTAGAAATTTTTATTCTCTTACAAAATAAATACTACTTCTCGAGCAATCTTTACATAACTAAATACGTCTGTAAGTTTTTTTCCCCTCTCTACACGTTAATGATTAACTTCGCAATAAAGACTCTCTATATGAATATTATTGTCTTCTCCTAGTTCCTATCATAGATGATTCCTTCTATTTGCTTTTCTTTATTTAGCTCTTTATAGATTTTTTTTTATCAATCAATATCTCTCACTAAACTAAGCTCCATACATTTCACGCATCAAGTATTGATTATTACCTGATCTGCGACGAGTTCCTCAACTAATAAGCTGTATAGTTATATTAATGTGGGCTCCGGTAAGCTGGGCTTTCTTTTCGAACTTGTGTCCATACTTCTCTACTTTACCTTTCTGGTTTCCGGTGCACTTGCACGCATTGTGACCCCCAGTTCTTGCGGCAAAAAAAAGTGGATTCACCATTATATGATTGTATAGTTACTGCATATATATTATGACTTAAGTTAATTATAAGAATATTTATTGTAGTATTATAAATAGTAGCAAAATAGTATATAAATTGATGATATGCCAGTTAAAATTATATATACTCTTAGGTACTAATATATTGTCTTCGGAGAGCTGAATTTACGTGTTACTAATATATATTAGAATAATAATTATATTATATATTAATTATATTAGTAGAGAAATTAGGCTGAATATTTTACGGTAGTATATATATATATAAATTCTGCAGTGAATAACTTTTTTTTTTTTATGTTACTAAATATTATTAATTAACTATGGTAATAATTAAAGTATTTAAAGAAGTATGAATATATAATATTTCATAGAAAATAAAAAAGTTTTAAAATAATCTTATCTATCATAAGAAACTATCTACTGATGATCCTTTTGTTTCTACAGTATATCTTCTATTTATTCTATTTATCAATTTTATCCTTTTATAATTATTTTTTATTTTTAATAATCAAATTTTGTTATGAACTAGTATAAATTTTTATTACAAATATTTATCTAATATTTAATACTTAAAGAAATACGTTAAGCTATTTTGTATATTATCCTATTTTTCATTAAATCAACCTATATTCAATCAGTTAAAGTCGAATAAAATACATTCAAGACCTTAAACTTCCCATCTACATCCCAGCGAGTAACATCATTCAGATTATTACTTAAAGTATCACATTCTCCTCAACATCCTCCACAGATAGACTATGTTACAAACCCACACATACCTTGACCTATTGAAACTTGTATTGAGAAAATATCATTAATGCTTAGATCCCTCTCAACAAAATCCAGCATCGTTCCTTGACTCACAGAAGCTCACTGAATCAGAATTTGGACAGTCTCCTTCACTCTTCTCCACTTTCACTGTACACCACTCGTTCTCACGCTCCTTTCATTGGATTGCGTTTAAGTATACGCTTAGTTAATATCAAAATTTATACCCTAAAATATTAACACTACTAATCACCTCTCTTCTTATTATTAATTTCTTTAACATTCAATGTTCCCTCAAAGACAAATTCACTACAAATGCATTTTTTATTATTATATATTAATAATATATATATATTTATATATATATAAATATATATATATAGTAATTATAATATATAGTTTGTAATAATATATGAAAATGTAAAGACTGTATAAGACTTCAGCATCCATTTGTAAAATATATTGTTAGATTATATTAATTTATACAGCAGTCAGAGAGGTATGTTCTTGAAAGTATGCTAAAAATACAGTAGAGGTAGTACATCATACATTGTTAAACCATAGGAGCTCAACAATTTAACTTAGCTAGGTTATATTTCATCTAGTTGACTGCCAAGGGAAATTCAAAGATGATTCTTTTTCGGAACTAAATGCAAGTTAACTGACACCGTAAAAAATGTCTGTATATAATAATATGCTATATATTATATTATATTTCCAGTAAATGTTATACTATTATATTTAATATAATATATATTATATATATAAAGTTAAATATATATATATAAAATAATTTTAATAATAAACTAATACATATAATAATAATAATAATAATAATAATATAATAATTAATATTTTTTTTGAGCATATGGGATGTACAGCGGATTCTCTCAACAGCACAAAAGAATGCGGCTTAGACCGTGTTAGCAACTTAAACGAAGGGAAATCTCATTAAACGAAACGAAAGTAGGTAACAAGGCTGGAGAATAGGTATAGATTCTATACAAAGTAATGTTCTCAGGTTCCAAAGGAAGGTGTAAATTAAATACGATCACTACGAAAATGAGATGATTCACTCAAGATGTGCTGTAAGCGATGCTGGAAAGCTATAGTGCTTAGACACGTTCAGGTGAACGAACTTGCTTATCTCGAAGGGTCGAGATGGCAAAGCCAATCCACCAAGAGAATGAACTTACAGTGAGAGAGTGAAAACTGGTAAGGAAACTAAAATTGCATGATCGGGAGAAACCCTCACCCCCTGAGACTATAAGAAATTCAATGGGTGAGATTTGAATGACCAAGACGCAAACGGCCCGGACCACCTCCACTAGGAGACTCTTCCGAGAAAATGAAGAACTACCGGCCAAGACGGGTTTTGACATTCCGACAGTTTTGCAGCCACGATCATCCTGTCGCCCAACATGTAACTACTAGCCAGAGAGGAAGCCCCGACGCAAAGCAGATGGAGAATTCTGGTAGCAGTGTGAAAGATCCCAGCTCGATCACAGAAGGAGTACGGATGGTAACGCGGCATCGACACCGTGTGTTGTGAGCCGCTGACTGTTTGGATTCCCATCGACCCGTTCGTCTTCGGAACACCCACTCAATGGATAATTGGCGAGAATCATAGGTATACTATATATCCCAACAGAAACTCTATGATTATGCTAATATTAATAATAATAATAATAATATTATAATAATAACAATTAATGAATAATAATATATACAATATATAATATATAATAAATAATAATGGGCATTCAGTAATCAAGTAATTTCATAATCAAAATCAACTCCACATATTTTAATATATATATATATATATATATATATATAATCTTAAAAAAATATTTAAACTCTTTCTATGTGCAATCAAAGTTTTGCATATATTGTAATGCAATTTTAAAAAATATTCTAAAATTCAATAAGCTAAGTCGTTTATTATTTAAACCTCTTTTTATTATTGGTAACTATTCTTGAAAAACCGAAGGCGCAAAACATTGCTTTCAAGGAAGTGTAAGAGACGACATTAACAGCGAAAACAACTAGCAAAATAGCTGTATCCTTAGGTCTTTCAACGTAAACGAAGCCATTGCGAAAGATAACAAGAAACTCATCAACTACCTTTCTAGTGAAAGGAAGAAAGATAACTAAAACTACAATTCCATCACTACATAATAGGTGACTCTAAAGAAGAAGAACACTCTCTCAAAAAGATGCCTTCAGACAACGAACAGCAGCGCCCAGCAGAAGATCATATCGAAGAGAAACTATTGCAGGCATTATTGTGAAACCACCAATGTTTTCTGCGACGTCCGTCCCAACTTGGTTCCGTGATTTAGAAGCGCAATTTCATCTTTGAAAAATTACCTCAGAGAAAACGAAATACTTCCACGTTCTTTCATACTCGCAATCAGAGATTATAAAATTTAAGATGTTTCTTAATCTTTCTGTTAAGGATAGATTCGAAAACTCCAACAGAAAGAACAGATGTAGCAAAATATCTGTATCCTTAGGTCTTTCAACGTAAACGAAGCCATTGCGAAAGATAACAAGAAACTCATCAACTACCTTTCTAGTGAAAGGAAGAAAGATAACTAAAACTACAATTCCATCACTACATAATAGGTGACTCTAAAGAAGAAGAACACTCTCTCAAAAAGATGCCTTCAGACAACGAACAGCAGCGCCCAGCAGAAGATCATATCGAAGAGAAACTATTGCAGGCATTATTGTGAAACCACCAATGTTTTCTGCGACGTCCGTCCCAACTTGGTTCCGTGATTTAGAAGCGCAATTTCATCTTTGAAAAATTACCTCAGAGAAAACGAAATACTTCCACGTTCTTTCATACTCGCAATCAGAGATTATAAAATTTAAGATGTTTCTTAATCTTTCTGTTAAGGATAGATTCGAAAACTCCAACAGAAAGAACAGATGTAGCAAAATATCTGTATCCTTAGGTCTTTCAACGTAAACGAAGCCATTGCGAAAGATAACAAGAAACTCATCAACTACCTTTCTAGTGAAAGGAAGAAAGATAACTAAAACTACAATTCCATCACTACATAATAGGTGACTCTAAAGAAGAAGAACACTCTCTCAAAAAGATGCCTTCAGACAACGAACAGCAGCGCCCAGCAGAAGATCATATCGAAGAGAAACTATTGCAGGCATTATTGTGAAACCACCAATGTTTTCTGCGACGTCCGTCCCAACTTGGTTCCGTGATTTAGAAGCGCAATTTCATCTTTGAAAAATTACCTCAGAGAAAACGAAATACTTCCACGTTCTTTCATACTCGCAATCAGAGATTATAAAATTTAAGATGTTTCTTAATCTTTCTGTTAAGGATAGATTCGAAAACTCCAACAGAAAGAACAGATGTAGCAAAATATCTGTATCCTTAGGTCTTTCAACGTAAACGAAGCCATTGCGAAAGATAACAAGAAACTCATCAACTACCTTTCTAGTGAAAGGAAGAAAGATAACTAAAACTACAATTCCATCACTACATAATAGGTGACTCTAAAGAAGAAGAACACTCTCTCAAAAAGATGCCTTCAGACAACGAACAGCAGCGCCCAGCAGAAGATCATATCGAAGAGAAACTATTGCAGGCATTATTGTGAAACCACCAATGTTTTCTGCGACGTCCGTCCCAACTTGGTTCCGTGATTTAGAAGCGCAATTTCATCTTTGAAAAATTACCTCAGAGAAAACGAAATACTTCCACGTTCTTTCATACTCGCAATCAGAGATTATAAAATTTAAGATGTTTCTTAATCTTTCTGTTAAGGATAGATTCGAAAACTCCAACAGAAAGAACAGATGTAGCAAAATATCTGTATCCTTAGGTCTTTCAACGTAAACGAAGCCATTGCGAAAGATAACAAGAAACTCATCAACTACCTTTCTAGTGAAAGGAAGAAAGATAACTAAAACTACAATTCCATCACTACATAATAGGTGACTCTAAAGAAGAAGAACACTCTCTCAAAAAGATGCCTTCAGACAACGAACAGCAGCGCCCAGCAGAAGATCATATCGAAGAGAAACTATTGCAGGCATTATTGTGAAACCACCAATGTTTTCTGCGACGTCCGTCCCAACTTGGTTCCGTGATTTAGAAGCGCAATTTCATCTTTGAAAAATTACCTCAGAGAAAACGAAATACTTCCACGTTCTTTCATACTCGCAATCAGAGATTATAAAATTTAAGATGTTTCTTAATCTTTCTGTTAAGGATAGATTCGAAAACTCCAACAGAAAGAACAGATGTAGCAAAATATCTGTATCCTTAGGTCTTTCAACGTAAACGAAGCCATTGCGAAAGATAACAAGAAACTCATCAACTACCTTTCTAGTGAAAGGAAGAAAGATAACTAAAACTACAATTCCATCACTACATAATAGGTGACTCTAAAGAAGAAGAACACTCTCTCAAAAA
>JABUQX010079745.1:0-22766 GCA_015478945.1 Trachelipus rathkii
GTTTTCAGTCAAAAGGCTTGCCTAGGTAGGCAAGTAGTGAGGCTGCCTAGGTAGGAGTTAAGAGACTGCCTAGGTGGCAGTCAAGAAGGCTGCCTAAGGTAGGCAGTTAGAAGGCTGCCTAGGTAGGCAGTCAAGAAGCTGCCTAGGTAGGCAGTTAAGAAGACTGCCTAGGTAGGCAGTCAAGAAGGCTGCCTAGGTAGGCAGTCAAGAAGGCTGCCTAGGTAGGCAGTCAAGAAGGCTGCCTAGGCAGGCAGTCAAGAAGGCTGCATAGGCAGGCAGTCAAGAAGGCTGCCTATGGTAGTGCAGTCAGAAGGCTGCAAGGTAGGCAATTAAGAAGGCTGCCTAGGTAGGCAGTCAAGAAGTTGCTGCCTAGGTAAGCAGTCCAAGATTAGGCTGCCTAGGTAGCAGTCGAAGAAAGGCTGCCTAGGTAGGCTGTCAAGAAGGTTGCCATTAGGTAGGCAGTTTAATGAAAGACTGCCTAGGTAAGCAAGTCAAGAAGGGCTGCCTTGGTGGAAGTCAAGGAAGGCTGACTAGGTATATATTCAAGAAGGCTGCCTAGGTAGGCAGTCAAGAAAGCTGCCTAATGGTAGGCAGTCAAGAAAGCTGCCTAGGCATGGCAGTCAATGAAGCTGCCTAGGTTAGGCCACAGTCAAGAAGGGTGCCGTAGGTAGGCAGTTAAGAGACTGCTTTTAGGTAGGCGTCAAGTAAGGCTGCCTAGGTAGGCAGTTTAGAAGGCTGATTTTGGTGGCAGTTCAAGAAGGCTGCCTAGGTAGGCGTTAAGAAGGCTGGCCTAGGAAAGGCAGTCAAGAAGGGCTGCCTAAGGTAAAGGCAGTTAAGATAGTGCTGCCTAGGTAGGCAGTCATGAAGGCTTCCTAGGTAGGCATTTAAGAAGACTGCCTAGGTAGGCAGTCTAAGAGGCTGCCTAGGTAGGCAAGTTTAAGAAGACTGCCTAGGTATGCAGTCAAGAAGGATGCCTGCCTGTAGGTCTAAGTTAAGAAGGCTGCCTATGTATGCGTCAATATTGAAGCTTGCTCTTAGTGTAGGTTGCAGTTATGAATGCTTGTCTTAGGTAGGCTTAAGTCTAATTGATAGGTCTTGCCTATGGTATGGTCAGTCAAGTGAATGGTGCCTAGGTATTGCAGTCAATGAAGACTGCCAGGTTAAGCTATCTATATGATTATGTCTGTCTAGTGTATGTGTCTATGTTAAGAAGACTGCCTAGGTACAGTCAAGTAAGGCGCCTTTAGTAGGTTCTATGTTTTATAGAAGGCTGCTGAGGTAGGTTCAGTCTAAGAAGGCTGCCTAATTGTAGTTTCATGTTATTGTGAATGTTTCTGCTCTTATTGTAGGTTCGGTTCTAAGATAGTGCTGCTAGTAGTGTTCATTTTAGAGGCTTGTTGGATTTAGGTTTTTTCATGTCGATTTTGTATAGTGCTGCCTAGGTTAGTCTTTGCAGTTATTGTAGTACTGCCTTAGGTTAGTGTTTTTTTCAGTGCTATATGAAGGGCTTCCTAGTTTAGGTCAGTCATCAGAAGGCTGTCTATTGTTAATGCAGTTTTTAAGATAATGTGTCTTGTCAATGGGTTTAGTTGTGTTTTTTTTTTTTCATGTTCATATGAAGGTCTGCTATGGTATTGTTTTTGCTATGTTTCAAGTTAATTGTCGGTCGGTAGGTAAGGTTTTTTTCGAGTGTTTTCCATGATAGTCGGCTCAAGGGTTTAGGTTTTTTTCTAGTTAAAAATATGTTCTGCTCTAGGTAGTTGTTTTTGGTTTTTTTCAGTTCAAGTATATGTTTTGCTATCCTATGTGTAGGTTTGTTTTTTTTTTTTTCTGTTATATTAGGTCTTTGCCTTTAGTTAAGGTTTTTTCATGTTTCTATTATGAATGGCTGTCTAGGTTAATGTCATTGTTAGTAAAGGACTTTGTCTCTATTGGTTGGGTGTTCTATTTGTCAAGAATGGCTGCTAGTGGTATGTGTCTAGTTTAAGGAAGTGTCTGATGTAGTATTTGTTTTTTTTTTTTGTCTAGTCAAGAATAGGTTCTTCCTAATTTTATGTGCTCAGTTAAGTTTAATTGGTTTGTATTTAGGTTGCAGTTCTTAGAAAGGTGCTGTTCCTTATTGTATATGTTGTTTTTTTTTCAGGAAAGTAATGCTGATATAGTAGGTTTTTTTCTTAAGTTTTAAGATGGTATATTAGGTAGGTTTTTTTCTAGTCCAATTGTTATATTGGCTTGCAGGGTATTGTTTCAGTTAAGATAGTGCTGCCTATGGATAGGTTTTTTAAGTCAAGAATTGTGGTCTGTCCTTTGTATGTTGGTTTTCAGGTAGGAAAGTATATCTGTCTCTATGTGGTAGGCAGTCAAGAAGGCTGCCTGTTAGGTTAGGTTTTTTTCAGTTTAGATTGTAAGGCTGCCTAGGTAGGTTTTTTTTTTGTTTTTTTCAGTTGTCATAGAGTGCTGTTCTGTTAGGTCTATTTGCATGTTCAATTATGTGCTGTTCCTTTAGGTTAGGTTCAGTCAAGGATGTGCTATACTCTTGGTATGGTTTTTTGTTTCAGTTTAATTTTTTTGTATATGGCTGCTAGTTGTTGTTCTATTGTATTATGTTAAGACTGCCTAATGGTATTCAGTCAAAGAAGGCTGCCTAAGGTAGGCAGTTAAGAAGGCTGATTTGGTAAGGCAGTCAAAGGCTGCCTAGGTAGGGCAGTTTAAGAAGGCTGCCTAGAAGGCAGTCAAGAAGGCTGCCTAGATAAGCAGTCAAGAAGGCTGCCAAGGTTAGGCAGTCAAGAAGGCTTCCTAGGTAGGCAATTAAGAAAAGACTGCCTAGGTAGGCAGTCTAAGAAGGCTGCCTAGGTAGGCAGTTAAGAAGGCTGAATTTGGTAGGTCACTCAATGAAGGCTGCCTAGGTAGAGCAGTTCAAGAAGGCTGCCAAGTGTAAAGGCAAGTCAAGAAGGCTTCGCTAGATAGGTTAGTTAAGAAGGTGCCTTAGGTAGGCAGTCAAGAAGGCTGCCTAGGTAGGCAGTGAAGAAGGCTGTCTAAGGTAGGATCAGTTAAGAAGACTGCCTAGTTAGGCAGTCAAAAAGGCTGCCTAGGTAAGCGTCAGTAGAGAAGGCTGCCTAGGTAGGCAGTTTAAAGAAGACTGCTAGGTAGGCAGTCAGAAGGCTGCCTAGGTAGGCATTTAAGAAGGCTGCCCTAAGGTAGGTCAGTCCAAGAAGGCTGCCTAGGTAGGCAGTTATAGAAGACTGCCTAGGTAGGCAGTCCAAGAAGGCTGCCCTAGTTAAGGCCAGTTCAAGTAAGGTCTGTCCTAGGTAGGTAGTCAGAAGTTGCTGCTAGGCAGTGCTCAAGAAGGCTGCATAGTCAGGTGCAGTCAAGAAGGTCTGCCTAGGTAGGCAGTCAAGAATGCTGCCAAGGTAGGCAATTAAGAAGCTGCCTTAGGTAGGGCAGTCAAGAAGGCTGCCTAGGTAGGCTAAGTCAAGAAGGCTGCCTAGGTAGGAGTCAAGAAAGGCTTGCCTAAGTAGGCAGGCAGTCAAAAAGGTTGCCTAGGTAGGCAGTTAGAAAGACTGCCTAGGTAGGCAGTCAAGAAAGGCTGCCTTGTAGGAGTCAAGAGAGGCTGGCCTAGGATATGCAAGTCAAGAAGGAATGCCTAGGTAAGTTGTCTCAGTCAGAAGGCTGCCCTAAGGTAGGCAGTCAAGGAACAGGCTGCCTAGGCAGGCAGTCCAGAAGGCTGCCTAGGTAGGCCAGTCAAGAAGGGTGCCTAGGTAGGCAGTTTAAGAAGACTGCCTAGGTAGGCAGTCAAGAAGGCTGCCCTAGGTAGGCAGTTAAGAAGGCTGAATTGGAGGCAGTCAAGAGGCCTGCCTAGTATGGCAGTTTAAGAAGGCTGCCCTAGGAAGTGCAGTCAAGAAGGCTGCCTAGGTTAGCAGTCAAGAAGGCTGCCTACTAGGTAGGCAGTCAAGAAGTCTGCCAAGGTAGGCAGTCAAGAAGGCTTCCTAGGTAGGCAGTCAAGAAGGCTGCCTAGGTAGGCAGTCAAGAAGGCTGCCTAGGTAGGCATTTAAGAAGGCTGATTAGGTAGGTAGTCAAGAAGGCTGGCCTAGGTAAGCATAAAGAAGGCTGAATAGGTAGGCAATTAAGAAGACTGCCTAGGTAGGCAGTCAAGAAGGTTGCCTAGGTAGGCAGTTAAGAGGCAGCCTAGGTAGGAAGTCAAGAAGGCTGCCTAGGTAGGCAGTTAAGGAAGACTGCTAGGTAGGCGTCAGAAGGCTTCTTGGAAGGCAGTTAAGAAGGCCTGCCTAGGTAGGCAGTCAAAGAGGCTGCCTAGGTAGGCAGTCACAAGAAGGCTCCCTAGGTAGGCAGTCAAGAAGGCTGCCTAGGTAGGCAGTCAAGAAGGCTGCCTAAGTTAGGCAGTCAAGAAGGCTGCCTAGGTACGCAGTTTAAGAAGACTGCCTAGGTATTCAGTCAAGAATGGCTGCCTAGGTAGGCAGTTAAGAAGGCTGATTTGGTAGGCAGTCAAGAGGCTGCTAGGTTAGGCAGTTAAGAAGCTGCCTAGGCAGCTAGTCAAGAAGGCTGCCTAGGTAAGCAGTCAAGAAGGCAGCCTAGGTAGCAGTCAAGAAGGCTGCCTAGGTAGGCTAGTCAGAAGGCTGCGCTAGTAGGCAGTTAAGAAGCTGATTTGGTGGCACGTCAAGAAGGCATTGCTAGGTAGGCGTCAAGAAGGCTGCTAGGTAGGCAGTCAAGAAGGCTGCCTAGGTAAGCAGTCAAAGAAGGCTGCCAAGGTAGGCAGTCAAGAAGGCTCTCTAGGTAGGCAGTTAAAGAAGGCTGCCTAGGTTAGGCAGTGAAGAAGGCTGCCTAGGTTAGGTAGTGAAGAAAGGCTGCCTAGGTTAGGCAAGTTAAGAAAGACTTCCTAGGTTAGGCTCAGTCATGAAGGCTGCCTGGTAGGCAGTCAAGTTGGCAGCCTAAGTAGGCAGTAGAGAAGGCTGCCTAGGTAGGCAGTATAGAAGGCCTGCTAAGGTAGGCAGTCAAGAAGGCTTGCCTAGGTAGGCAGTTAAGAAGTCTGCCTAGGTAGAGGCAGTCAAGAAGGCTGCTAGGTAGGCAGTTAAGAAAAGAAGTGCCCTAGGTTAGGGTGCATCAAGAAAGGCTGCCTAAAGGTAGGCAGTCAGAAGGCTGGCCTAGGTAGGTAGTCAATGAAAGGCTGCCTAGGCAGGCTCAAGTAAGGCTTGCTAGGTAGGACAGTCAGAAGGCTGCTAGGTAGGCAGTCAAGAAGGGTGCCTAGGAGGCAAATTAAGAAGGCTGCCTAGTAGGCAGTCAAAGAAGGCTGCGCTAGGTAGGCAGTTCAAGAAAGGCTGCTAGGTAGGCAGTTTCAAGAAGGCTGCCTAGGTTAGGCTGTCAAAAAGGTTGCCCTAGGTAGGCAAGTTAAGAAGACTGCCTAAGGTAGGCGTCAAGAGGCTTGCCTGGTAGGAAGTCAAGAAGGCGCCTAAGTAATGCAGTCCAGAAGGCTGCCTAGGTAGGGTGCAAGTCAAAGAAGGTCTGCTAGGTTATGGACAGTCAAGAAAGGGTCTTGCCTAGGCAGGCAGTCAAGAAGGCTTGCCTAGGTAGGCAGTCATAAGGCGGATGCCTAGGTAGGCAGTTAAGAAAGACTGCTAAGGTAAGGTCAGTCCGAAGGCTGGCCTAGGTAGGAAGTTTAAGAAGGCTGTTTGGTAGGCAGTCAAGTAAGGCTTGGCCTAAGGTAGGCAGTTAAGAAGGCTGCCTAGGCAGGCAGTCAAGAAGGCTGCCTAGGTAGGCAGTCAAGAAGGCTGCCTAGGTAAGCAGTCAAGAAGGCTGCCTAGGTAGGCAGTCAAGAAGGCTGCCTAGGTAGGCAGTTAAAAAGGCTGCCTAGGAGGGAAGTGAAAAAAGGCGGCCTAGGTGGGAAGTGAAGAAAGCGGCCCCGGATGGGCGGGCAAGAAGGATTCCTCGGTAGGCAGACAATGAAAGGCCTCCTAGGTTAGGCAGTCAGAAGGCTTGCTAGGTAGGCAGTAGAGAAGGCCTGCTATGGTAGTGCAGTTAAGAAGACGCCTAGGTGGATCAAGTCCAAGAAGGCTGCTAGGTAGGCAGTTAAGAAGGCTGCCCTAAGGTAGGCAGTCAAGAAGGCTGCTAGGTAGGCAGTTAAGAAGAATGCTAGGTAGGCAGTTAGAAGGCTGCCTAGGTAGGAGGTCAGTCAGAAAGGCTGCCTAGGTAGGCAAGTTAATTGAAGGCCTGCCTTGCATGCGGTCAATGAAGGCTGCCTAGGTAGGCAGTCAAGAAGGCTGCCTAGGTAGGCAGTTAAGAAGGCTGATTTGGTAGGCAGTCAAGAAGGCTGCCTAGGTAGGCAGTTAAGAAGACTGCCTAGGTAGGCAGTCAAGAAGGCTGCCTAGGTAGGCAGTAAAGAAGGCTGCCTTGGTAAGCAGTCAAGAAGGCTGCCAAGGTAGGCAGTCAAGAAGGCTGCCTAGGTAGGCAGTCAAGAAGGCTGCCTAGGTAGGCAGTTAAGAAAGCTGCTTAGGTAGGCAGTTAAGAAGACTGCCTAGGTAGGCAGTCAAGAAGCCTGCCTAGGTAGGAAGTTAAGAAGACTGCCTAGGTAGGCAGTCAAGAAGGCTGCCTAGGTAGGCAGTTAAGAAGGCTGCCTAGGTAGGCAGTATAAAGGCCTGCCTAGGTAGGGGAGAAAGGCAGTTAAGAAAGACTGCCTAGGTAGTCAGTCAAGAAGGCTGCCTAGGTGGGCAGTTAAGAAGGCTGATAGGGTAGGATGTCAGAGGGCTGCCTAGGTAGCAGTCAAGAAGGCTGCCAAGGTAGGCAGTAAAGAAGGCTGAGTGGTAGGAAATCAAGTGGGCAGCTACATAGGTAGGCAGTATAGAAGGCTGACTAAGTAGGCAACTAAGAAGGCTGCCTAGTAGGCAGTTTAAGAGACTGCCTAGGTAGGCAAGTCAAGAGGCTGCATGGTAGGCGTCACGAAGGCTGCCTAGGTAGGCCCAGAAGGCTGCCTAGGCGGGCAGTCAGAAGGTTGCTAGGTAGGCAGTTAAGAAGACCGCCTAGGTAGGCAGTCAAAGAAGGTGCCTAGGCATTCAAGTGCAAGAAGGCTTGCCAAGCGTAGGAAGTCAAGAACAAGGCTGCCTAGGTAGGCATTCAAGAAGGCTGCCTAGGTATATAGTCAAGAAGGCTGCCTAGGTTAGGCAGTAAGAAGGCTGCCTAGGTAGGCAGTTAAGAAGACTGCCTAGGTAGGCAGTCATGAAGGCTGCCTAGGTAGGCAGTCAAAAATGCTGCCTAGGTAAGCAGTCAAGAAGGCTGCCTAGGTAGGCAGTCAAGAAGGCTGCCTAGGTAGGCAGTAAAGAAGGCTGCCTAGGTAGGCAGTTAAGAAGACTGCCTAGGTAGGCAGTCAAGAAGGCTGCCTAGGTAGGCAGTTAAGAAGGATGCCTAGGTAGACAGTCAAGAAGGCTGCCTAGGTAGGCAGTTAAGAAGACTGCCTAGGTAGGCAGTCAAGAAGGCTGCCTAGGTAGGCAGTCAAGAAGGCTGCCTAGGTAGGCAGTCAAAGAAGGCTGCCCTAGGGAGGAATAAAGAGGCTTGCTAAGGTAGGCAGTCAAGAAGGCTGCCTAGGTAGGAAGTTAAGAAGACTGCCTAGGTAGGCAGTCAAGAAAGCTGCCTAGGTAGGCAGTTAAGAAGGATGCCTAGGTAGACAGTCAAGAAGGCTGCCTAGGTAGGCAGTTAAGAAGACTGCCTAGGTAGGCAGTCAAGAGGCTGCTTGGTAGGCCGGTAAGAGGCCTGCCTAGGTAAGGCAGTCCAGAAGGCTGCCTAGGTAGGCAGTTAAGAAATCTGCCTGGTAGGCAGTCAAGAAGGCTGCTAGGTAGCAGTTCGAAGGCTGCCTAAGGTAGGCATCAAAAAGGTGCTAGGTAGGCAGTTAAGAGAATGTGCGCTAGGTAGGCAGTGCAAGAATGCTGCCTAGGTAGGCAGTAAAGAAGGCTGCCAAGGGACAGTTAAGAAGACTGCCTAGGTAGGCAGTCAGAAAGGCTGCCTAGGAGGCAGTCAAGAAGGCTGCTAGGTAGGCAGTCAAGAAGGCTGCCTAGGTAGGCAGTTTAAGAAGGCTGGTTAGGTAGGCAGTCAAGAAGGCTGCTAGGTAGGCAGTTAAGAGAGTGCGCTGGTAGGCAGTTCAGAAGGCTGCCTAGGTAGGCAACAGTCAAGAAGGCTGCCTAGGTAGGCAGTTAAGAAGACTGCCTAGGTAGGCAGTCAAGAAGGCTGCCTAGGTAGGCAGTTAAGAAGGCTGCCTAGGTAGGCAGTCAAGAAGGCTGCCTAGGTAGGCAGTTAAGAAGAGTGCCTAGGTAGGCAGTCAAGAAGGCTGCCTAGGTAGCAGTTAAGAAGGCTTGCCTAGGGTAGGAAGTCAGAAAAAGGCTGCGCCTTAGGCAAGACAGTCAAGAATGTGCCAGGTATGCAATTAAGAAGGCTGCCTAGGTAGGCAGTCAAGAAGGCTGCCTAGGTAGGCAGTCAAGAAGGCTGCCTAGGTAGGCAGTTAAGAAAGCTGCATAGGTAGGCAGTTAAGAAGGCTGCCTAGGTAGGCAGTCAAGAAGGCGGCCTAGGTAGGCAGTTAAGAAGACTGCCTAGGTAGGCAGTCAAGAAGGCTGCCTAGGTAGGCAGTTAAGAAGGCTGATTAGGTAGGTAGTCAAGAAGGCTGCCTAGGTAGGCAGTTAAGAAGACTGCCTAGGTAGGCAGTCATGAAGGCTGCCTAGGTAGGCAGTCAAAAAGGCTGCCTAGGTAGGCAGTCAAGAAGGCTGCCTAGGTAGGCAGTCAAGAAGGCTGCCTAGGTAGGCAGTCAAGAAGGCTGCCTAGGTAGGAAGTTAAGAAGACTGCCTAGGTAGGCAGTCAAGAAAGCTGCCTAGGTAGGCAGTTAAGAAGGATGCCTAGGTAGACAGTCAAGAAGGCTGCCTAGGTAGGCAGTTAAGAAGACTGCCTAGGTAGGCAGTCAAGAAGGCTGCCTAGGTAGGCAGTTAAGAAGGCTAATTAGGTAGGCAGTCAAGAAGGCAAAAAAAAAAAAAAAAAAATTGACTAGGTAGGCAAGTTTAAGAAGATTTGCTAGGTAGGCAGGTCAAAAGGCTTGCCTAGGTAGGCAGTTAAGAGCTCTTGGTAGGCAAGTCAGAAGGATTGCTAGGTAGGGCAGTTAAGAAGACTGGCCCTAGGTAGAGGCAGTCAGAGGCTGCCTAGGTAGGGCAGTGCAAAGAAGGCTGCCTAGGTAGGCAGTTAAGAAGACTGCCTAGGTAGGCAGTCAAGAAGGCTGCCTAGGTAGGCAGTTAAGAAGGCTGCCTAGGTAGGCAGTCAAGAAGGCTGCCTAGGTAGGCAGTTAAGAAGACTGCCTAGGTAGGCAGTCAAGAAGGCTGCCTAGGTAGGCAGTTAAGAAGGCTGATTAGGTAGGCAGTCAAGAAGGCTGCCTAGGTAGGCAGTTAAGAAGGCCTCCTAGGTAGGCAGTCAAGAGGCTGTCTACAGGTAAGGCAGTAAAGAAGACTGCCTAGTAAAGCAGTCAAGAAGGCTGCCAAGGTAGGCAGTCCAAGAAGGCTGCCTAGGTAGGCAGTTCAAGAGGCTGCCTAGGTAGGCAGTCAAAGAGGCTGCCTAGTAGGCAGTTAAGAAGACTGCTAGGTAGGCAGTCAAGAAGCCTGCTAGGGAGGAAGTAAAAAAGGCCGCTAGGTCGGCAGCAAGAAGGCTGCTAGGTAGGCAGTTAAGAAGGCTGCCTAGGTAGCAGTCAAGAAGGCTCCCTAGGTAGGCAGTTAAGAAGACTGCCTAGGTAAGCGCAGTCAAGAAGCTGCCTAGGTAGGCAGTTAAGAAGGCTGATTAGGTAGGCTTCAAGAGGGCTGCCTAGGTAGGCAGTCAAGAAGGCTGCCTAGGTAGGGTCAGTAATAGAAGGCTGCCTAGGTAGGCCGTTAAGAAGACTGCCTAGGTAGGCAGTCAAGAGGCTGGCTAGGTAGGCAGTTAAGAAGGCTGCTAGGTAGGCAGTTATAGAAGAGCTGCCTTGTAGGCAGTCAAGAAGGCTGCTAGGTAGGCAGTCAAGTAAGGCTGCTAGGTGGGCACTCAAGAAGGCTTGCCTAGGCAGGCAGCAAGAAGTTGCCTAGGTAGGCAGTTAAGAAGGCCTGCCTAGGTAGCAGTCAAGAAGGCTGCTCTAGGATCAGTAAAGAAGGCTGCCAAGGTAGGAAGTCAAGAAGGCTGCCTAGGTAGGCATTCAAGAAGGCTGCCTAGGTATCCAGTCAAGAAGCTGCCTAGGTAGCAGTCAAGAAGGCTGCCTAGGTAGGGCAGTTAAGAAGGCTGCTAGGCTAGGCAGTTAAGAATGGCTGCTAGGGTAGGGCCAGTCAGAGGCTGGCCTAGGTAAGGCAGTCAAGAAGGCTGCCTAGGTTATCAGTCGTCAGAAAGGCTGCCTAGGTAGGCAGTCAAGAAGGTGCCTAGGTAGGCAGTCAAGAAGGCTGCGCTAGACAGGCAGTCAGGAAGGCTGCCAAGGTAGGCAATTAAGAAAGGTGCCTAGGTAGGCAGTCAGAAAGGCTGCCTAGGTAGGAGTCAAGAATGGGCTGCCAAGGTAGGCAGTCAAGAAGGCTGCCAAGGTAGGCAGTCAGAAGGCTGCCTAGGTATGGGGGGGGTTAGGGGTGGGGGGGGGAGGCAGTAAGATGCTGCCAAGGTAGGCAGTTAAGAAGACTGCCTAGGTAAGCAGTCAAGAAAGGCTGCGCTAGGTAGGCAGTAAAGAAGGCTGCAGGTAGGCAGTTAAGAAGACTGCCTAGGTAGTCAGTAAAGAAGGCTGCCTAGGTAGGCAGTTAAGAAGCTGCCTAGGTAGGAGTCAGAAAGGCTGCCTAGGTAGGTGGGCAGTTAAGAAGGCTGCCTTGAGTAAGGCAGTCAAGAAGGCTGCCTAGTAGGCAGTTAAGAAGACTGCCTAGGTAGGCAGTCAAGAAGGCTTTCTGGTTAGCAGTTAAGAAGGCTGCCTAGTTAGGCAGTCAGAAGGCTCTAGGCAGGCATCAAGAATGCTGCCAAGGTTGGCAATTAAGAAGGCTGCCTAAGTAGGCAGTCAAGAAGGCTTGCTCGGTAGCAGTCAAGAGGCTGCCTAGGTAGGCAGTTAAGAAAGCTGCATAGGTAGGCAGTTAAGAAGGCTGTCTAGGTAGGCAGTCAAGAAGGCGGCCTAGGTAGGCAGTTAAGAAGACTGCCTAGGTAGGCAGTCAAGAAGGCTGCCTAAGCTGGCCGTTAGAAGGTGATTAGGTAGGTAGTCCAGAAGGCTGGCTAGGGGCAGTTAAGAGACTGCTAGGTAGGCAGTCCATGGAAGGTGCCAGGGTAGGCAAGTCAAAAATGCTGCTAGGTAAGCAGTCAAGAAGGTTGCCTGGTAGGCAGTCAAGAAGGCTTGCCTAGGTAGTGCAAGTCAAGAAGGACTGCCTAGGTAGGAGTTAAGAAGACGATGCCTTAGGTAGGCAGTCAAGAAAGCTGCCTAGGTAGGCAGTTAAGAAGGATGCCTAGGTAGACAGTCAAGAAGGCTGCCTAGGTAGGCAGTTAAGAAGACTGCCTAGGTAGGCAGTCAAGAAGGCTGCCTAGGTAGGCAGTTAAGAAGGCTGATTAGGTAGGCAGTCAAGAAGGCTGCCTAGGTAGGCAGTTAAGAAGACTGCCTAGGTAGGCAGTCAAGAAGGCTGCCTAGGTAAGCAGTCAAGAAGGCTGCCTATGTAGGAAGTTAAGAAGACTGCCTAGGTAGGCAGTCAAGAAGGCTGCCTAGGTAGGCAGTTAAGAAGACTGCCTAGGTAGGCAGTCAAGAAGGCTGCCTAGGTAGGCAGTTAAGAAGGCTGATTTGGTAGGCAGTCAAGAAGGCTGCCTAGGTAGGCAGTTAAGAAGGCTGCCTAGGTAGGCAGTCAAGAAGGCTGCCTAGGTAGGCAGTCAAGAAGGCTGCCTAGGTAGGCAGTTAAGAAGGCTGCCTAGGTAGGCAAGTAAAAAAAGGCTGCGAGGTGGGGCATGTTAAGAAGACTGCCTAGGTAGGCAGTCAAGAAGGCTGCTTAGGTAGGCAGTTAAGAAGGCTGATTTGGTAGGCAGTCAAGAAGGCTGCCTAGGTAGGCAGTTAAGAAGACTGCCTAGGTAGGCAGTCAAGAAGGCTGCCTGGGGGAAGGCAGTAAAGAAGGCTGCCTAGGTAAGCAGTCAAGAGGGCTGCCCAAGGTTAAGGCAGGCAGTCAAGAAGGCTGCTAGGTAGGCAGTCAAGAAGGCTGCTAGGTAGGCAGTCAGAAGCTGCTTAAGGTAGGCATTAAGAAAGACTGCCTAGGTTAGCAGTGCAAAGAAGCCTGCTAGGTAGGAAGTTTAAGTAAGACTGCCTAGGTAGGGCAGTCAAGAGGCTGCCTAGGTAGGCAGTTAAAGAAGGCTGCTAGGTAGGCAGTCATAAAGGCTGCCTATGGTAGGCAGTTAAGAAGAACTGCCTAGGTAGTAAAGTCCAAGAAGGCTGCTAGGTAGGTTCGTTAAGAAGGCTGATTAGGTAGGCTGTCAAAGAAGGCTGCTAGGTAGGCAGTCAAGAACGGCTGCTAGGTAGGCACGTAAAGATAGGCTGCCTAGGTAGGCCAGTTAAAAGACTGCTAAGGTAGGCATCAAGAAGGCTGCTAGGTAGGCAGCTTAAGAGTCTGCCCTAGGTAGGCAGTTTAGAAGACTGCCTAGGTAGGCAGTGCAAGAAGGCTGCAGGTTAGGCAGTCAGAAGGGCTGCCTAGGATGGCACTCCCAGAAGGCTGCCTAGGCAGGTTAAGTCAAGAAGGTTGCCTAGGTCAGGCAGATTTAAGAAGGCTGCTAGGTAGGAGTCAGAAGGTTGCTAGGCATTCAGTCAAGAGGCTGGCCAGGTAGGCAGTCAAGAAGGGCTGAACTAGGTAGGCATTCAAGAAGGCTGCCTAGGTATATAGTCAAGAAGGCTGCCTAGGTAGGCAGTCAAAAAGGCTGCCTAGGTAGGCAGTCAAGAAGGCTGCCTAGGTAGGCAGTTAAGAAGGCTGCCTAGGTAGGCAGTCAAGAAGGCTGCCTAGGTAGGCAGTTAAGAAGACTGCCTAGGTAGGCAGTCAAGAAGGCTGCCTAGGTAGGCAGTCAAGAAGGCTGCCTAGGTAGGCAGTCAAGAAGGCTGCCTAGGTAGGCAGTCAAGAAGGCTGCCTAGGTAGGCAGTTAAGAAGGCAGCCTAGGTAGGCAGTCAAGAAGGCTGCCTAGGTAGGCAGTTAAGAAGACTGCCTAGGTAGGCAGTCAAGAAGGCTGCCTAGGTAGGCAGTTAAGAAGGCTGATTTGGTAGGCAGTCAAGAAGGCTGCCTAGGTAGGCAGTTAAGAAGACTGCCTAGGTAGGCAGTCAAGAAGGCTGCCTAGGTAGGCAGTAAAGAAGGCTGCTAGGTAGGCATCAAGAAGGCTGCCAAGGTAGGCAGTCAAGAAGGCTGCCTAGGTAGGCAGTCAAGAAGGCTGCCTAGGTAGGCAGTCAAGAAAGCTGCTTAGGTAGGCAGTTAAGAAGACTGCCTAGGTAGGCAGTCAAGAAGCCTGCCTAGGTAGGAAGTTAAGAAGACTGCCTAGGTAGGCAGTCAAGAAGGCTGCCTAGGTAGGGCAGCGCATGAAGCGCCTAGGTAGGCAGTCATAAAGGCTGCCTAGGTAGGCAGTTAAGAAGACTGCCTAGGTAGTCAGTCAAGAAGGCTGCCTAGGTAGGCAGTTAAGAAGGCTGATTAGGTAGGCTGTCAAGAAGGCTGCCTAGGTAGGCAGTCAAGAAGGCTGCCTAGGTAGGCAGTAAAGAAGGCTGCCTAGGTAGGCAGTTAAGAAGGCTGCCTAGGTAGGCAGTCAAGAAGGCTGCCTAGGTAGGCAGTTAAGAAGGCTGCCTAGGTAGGCAGTTAAGAAGACTGCCTAGGTAGGCAGTCAAGAAGGCTGCCTAGGTAGGCAGTCAAGAAGGCTGCCTAGGTAGGCAGTCAAGAAGGCTGCCTAGGCAGGCAGTCAAGAAGGTTGCCTAGGTAGGCAGTTAAGAAGGCTGCCTAGGTAGGCAGTCAAGAAGGCTGCCTAGGTAGGCAGTCAAGAAGGCTGCCTAGGTAGGCAGTCAAGAAGGCTGCCTAGGTAGGCATTCAAGAAGGCTGCCTAGGTTTATAGTCATAAAGGCTGCCTAGGTAGGCAGTCAAGAAGGATGCCTAGGTAGGCAGTTAAGAAGGCTGCCTAGGTAGGCAGTTAAGAAGGCTGCCTAGGTAGGCAGTCAAGAAGGCTGCCTAGGTAGGCAGTCAGAAGGCTGACTAGGTAGGTAGTCAAGAAGGCT
Organism: Trachelipus rathkii; assembly: GCA_015478945.1. NCBI lineage: Eukaryota > Metazoa > Arthropoda > Malacostraca > Isopoda > Trachelipodidae > Trachelipus > Trachelipus rathkii. The sequence continues at coordinate 14,219 of JABUQX010079745.1, forward strand.
GCCTAGGTAGGCAGTCAAGAAGGCTGCTAGGTAGGCAGTCAAGAAGGCTGCCTAGACAGGCAGTCAAGAAGGCTGCCAAGGTAGGCAATTAAGAAGACTGCTAGGTAGGCAGTCAAGAAGGCTTGGCCTAGGCAGGCAGTCAAGAAGGCTGCCTAGGAGGCAGCCTTCTTGACTGCCTACCTAGGCAGCCTTCTTGACTGCTACCTAGGCAGCCTTCTTGACTGCCTACCTAGGCAGTCTCTTAACTTGCCTACCTAGGCGGCCTTCCTGACTGCCTACCTAGGCAGTGTTTTCTTAACTGCCTAACTAGGAGCCTTCTTGACTGCCTACTTGGGCAGCCTTCTGACTGCCTATCTTGGCAGCCTTCTTGACTGCCTGCCTAGGCCAGCCCTCTTTGACTGCCTACTAGCGTTCTTCTTAATTGCGCTACCTTGGCAGCCTTCTGACTGCCTGTCTAGGCAGCCTTCTTGACTGCCTACCTAGGCAGCCTCTTGACTGCCTACCTAGGCAGCCTTCTTGACTACCTCCTAGGCAGCCTTCATGACTGCCTACCTAGGCAGCTTCTTGACTGCCTACTTAGGCAGCCTTCTTACTGCCTACTAGGCAGCCTTCTTACTGCCTACCTAGGCAGCTTTCTTGACTGCTACCTAGGCAGCTTCTTGACTATATACGCTAGGCACGCCTCTTGAATGAATATCTAGGCAGCCTTCTTGACTGCCCTACACTTGTCATGCTTCTTGACTGAATGCTAGGCAGCCTCTTGACTGCCTACCTAGGCAGCCTTACTTAACTGCTACCTAGGCACTTCTTGACTGGCTGCCAGGCAGCCTTGCTTGAGTGCCCCTACTAGCAGCTTCTTGACTGCCTACCTAGGCAGCCTTCTTGACTGCTAGCTAGGCAGTTTCTTAACTGCCTACTAGGCCAGCTTTCTAACTGCCTCGTAGCGCAGCTTCTTGACTGCCTACCTAGCAGTCTTCTTAACTGCTACCTAGGCAGCCTTCTTACTGCCTACCTAGGCAGCTTCTTGACTGCCTACCTAGGGAGCCTTCTTGACTGCCTATAGCAGCCTTCTTAACTGCCTTACTAGGCAGCCTTCTTGACTGACTACCCTAGGCAAGTCTTCTTAACTGCTACCTAAAACACGGCAGCCTTATGACTGCCTACTAGGCAGCTTCTACTGCCATACTAGGCAGCCTTCTTGACTGCTTTACTAGGCAGTCTTCTTAACTTCCTACCTTAGGCAGGCTTCTTGACTGCCTACCTAGGCAGTCTTCTTAACTGCCTACCTAAGCAGCTTTCTTGCCTGCCTACGCTAGTGTGCAGCTTCTTGACTGCCTACTAGGCAGCCTTCTTGAGCTGCCTACCTTGGCAGCCTTCTTGACTGCTTACCTAGGCAGCTTCTTACTGCCTACCTAGGCAGGCTTCTTGATGCCTACCTAGCAGTCTTCTTAACTGCTACCTAGGCAGCCTTCTTGACTGCCTACAAAATCAGCCTTAACTGCCTACCTAGCAGCCTTCTTGACTGCCTACTAAATCAGCCTTCTTAACGCCTACCTAGGCAGCCTCCTTGACTGCCTACCTAGGCTTGCCTTCTTAACTGGCTACCTAGGCAGCCTTCTGACTGCCTACCTAGGAAGTCTTCTTAACTGCCTACCTAGGCAGCTTCTTGACTGCCCCTTACTAGGCAGCCTTCTTGACTGCCTTACCTAGCAGTCTCTACTGCTACCTAGGCATCCTTCTTTGACTGCCTACTAGGCAGCTTCTTAACTGCCTACCTAGGCAGCCTTCTAACTGCCTACCTAGGCAGCTTCTTGACTGCCTACCTAGGCAGCTTCTTGACTAAATATACGCGTAGGCAGCCTCTTGAATGAATAACCTAGTCCAGCCTTCTTGACTGCGCTACCTTGCAAGCTTCTTGCCTGAAATGCCGTAGGCAGCCTTCTTGACTGCGCTACCTAGGCAGCCTTCTACTGCCTGCCTATGCAGCCTTCTTGGATGCCTGCCTAGGCAGCCTTCTTGAATGCCTGACCTAAGCAGCTTTCTGACTGCCTACCTAGGCAGCCTTCTTGACTGCCTACTCTAGGCAGTCTTCTTAACTGCCTACCTAGGCAGACTTTTAACTGCTACCTAGGGCAGCCTTCTTGGACTGCCTACTAGGCAGTCTTCTAACTGCCTAACCTAGGCAGCCTTCTTTACTGCCTACCTAGGCAGCCCTTCTTGCTGCCTACCTAGGCAGCTTCTTGACTGCCTACCTAAGCCTTCTTAACTATATACCTAGGCAGCCTTCTTGACTGACTACCTAGGCAGTCTTCTAACTGCCTACCTAGGCAGCCTTTATGACTGCCCTACCTAGGCAGCCTCCTTAACTGCCTCCCTAGGCAGCCTTCTTGACCTGCCTACCTAGGCAGTCTTTCTAACTTCCTTCCCTAGGCAGGCTTCTTGACTGCCTACCTAGGCAGCGTTCTTAACTGCCTACCTAAGCAGCTTTCTTGACTGCAACTAGGCAGCCCTTGACTGCCTACCTGCCTAGGCAGCTTCCTTGACTGCCTACCTTGGCAGCCTTCGCTTGACTGCTTACCTAGGCAGCCTTCTTTACTGCCTACCTGGCAGCTTCTTGACTGCCTACCTAGGCAGTCTTCTTAACTGGCCCTACCTAGGCAGCCATCTTGACTGCTTACCTTAGGCAGCCTTCTAACTGCCTACCTAGGCAACCTTCTTGATGCTACTAGGCAAGTCTTCTAACTGCCTACTCTACGGCAGCCTCTTGACTGCCTACACTGGCTGCCTTCTTAACTGCTACTCTAGGCAGCCTTCTTCGACTGCCTACTAGGCATCTCTTAACTGCCTACATAGGCAGCCTTCTTGAATTGCTAACCTAGGCAGCCTTCTTGCTGCTACCTAGGCAGTCTCTTAACTGCCTACCTATTCATCCTTCTTGACTGCCTACTTAGGCAGCCTTTAACTGCCTTACTAGGCAGCCTTCTTGACTGCCGACCTAGGCAGTCTCTAACTGCCTACCTAGGCAGCTTCTTGACTGCCTGAACATTCAGTATTCTTGATTGTCTAATAAATTTGATTTTCCAAACGGAGTACCTAGGCTGCCTTTCTTGACTGCCTAAATTATCAGCATTCTTACTGCCTACCTAGGCAGCCTTCTTGACTGGCCTAACCTAGCCTTCTTAACTGCTACCTAGGCAGCTTCTGACTGTCCTACCTAGGCATCTTCTTAACTGCCTACTAGGCGGCTTTCTTGACTGCCTACCTAGGCATTCTTTCTTAACTTCCTACCTAGGCGGGCTCTTGACTTGCTACCTAGGCAGCCTTCTGATGCCTACCTAGGCGCCTCTTGCTGCTTACTAGGCAGCATTTTTGACTGGCTACCTGGCAGCCTTCATGACTGCCTACCTAGGCAGTCTTCTTAACTGCCTACCTAGGCAGCCTACTTGACTACCTACTGAATCAGCATTCTTAACTGCGTGGCAAGACAGCCTTCTTGACTGCCTACCTAGGCAGTCTTCTAACTGCTCCTAGGCAGCCTTCCTGACTGCCTACCTAGGAAGCCTTCCTTAACTGCTACCTTATGCAGATTTTCTTAACTGGCTACTAGGCGCCTTCTGACTGCCTACTAAGGCAGCCTTCTTGTCTGGCCTACCTAGGCAGCCTCTATTGCCTCTTGGCAACATTCTTGACTGCTGCCTAGGCAGCTTCTTGACTGGCCTACCTAGGCAGCCTTCTTGACTATATACCTAGGAAGCCTTCTTGACTGGCCTACCTAGCAGTCTTCTTAACTGCTACCTAGGCAGTCCTTCTTGACTGCCTACTAGGCAGCCTTCTTAACTGCCTTACTAGGCAGCCTTCTTGACTGCTACCTAGGCAGTCTTCTTTAACTGCCTACCTAGGCAGCTTCCTTACTGCCTACCTAGGCAGTCTTCCTAACTGCCTACCTAGGCAGCTTTTTTAACTGCCTACCTAGGCAGCTTCTTACTGCCTACCTAGCAGTCTTCTTAACTGCCTACCTATGCAGCCTTCTTTACTGCCTACTAGGCAAGCCTTCTTGAGCTGGGCCTACCTTGGCAGCCTCTGACTGCTACCTTTGCAGCCTTCTTGACTGCTGCCTAGGCAAGCTTCTTGCCTGCTACTAGGCAGCCTTCTAATTGCCCAACACTTGCAGCCTTCTTGACTGCCTTCTATGGCAGCCTTACTGATGCTAGCTAAAGGCAGCTTCCTGTGACTGCCTACCTAGGGTAGCCTTCTTGACTCGCTCCTAGGCAGGCTCTTGACTGCCTACCTAGGCAGCCTTCTTGACTGCTACCTAGGCAGCCTTCTTAACTGCCTACCTAGGCAGCTTCTTAACTGCCTACCTAGCAGCCCTATTGACTGCCTACCTAGGCCGTCCTTCTTGACTATATACCTAGGCAGCCTTCTTGCATGCTACTAGCAGCCTTCTTGACTGCCTACTTGGGCAGCCTTCTTGACTGAATGCCTAGGCAGCCTTCCTTGACTGCCTACCTAGCAAGCCTTCTTACTGCCTACTAGGCAACGCTTCTTGACTGCCTGCTAGGCAGCCTTCTTGAGTGCCTACCTAGGAAGCTCTTGACTGCCTACTAGGCAGCTCTGACTGCCTACAGGCAGTCTTCTTAACTGGGCTAACTAGGCAACGCTTCTTAACTGCCTACGCTAGGCAGCCTTCTGACTGCCTACCTAGGCAGTCTTTCTAACTGCCTACCTAGGCAGTGTCTTCTTTACTGCCTAACTAGGCAGCCTTCTTGACTGCCTACCTAGGAGGCCTCTTGACAGCCTACCTAATCAGCCTTCTTAACTGCTACCTAGGCAGCCTTCTTGACAGGGGGGGGGGGGGGGGGGGGGGGAAACTAAGCTAGGCAGTCTTCTTAACTGCTTACCTAGGCAACCTTCTTGACTGCCTACCCTAGGCCAGCTTCTTTAACTGCCTACCTGGCAGCCTTCTTGACTGCCCTACCTAGCAGTCTTTAACTTCCTACGTAGGCAGGCTTCTGACTGCCTACCTAGGCGTTCTTCTACTGCTCCCTAAGCAGCTTTTCTGAACTGCTACTAGGCAGCCTTTCTTGACTGCTACCTAGGCAGCCTTCTTGACTGGCCTACCTTGGCAGCCTTCTTGACTGCTTACCTAAGCAGCCTTCTTTAACTGCCTTACTAGGCAGCCTTCTTGACTGCTACCTAGGCAGCCTTCTTACTGCCTACCTAGGCAGCTTCTTGACTGCCTACAATCAGCTTCTGACTGCCTGCCTAGCAGCCTTCTTGACTGCCTACCATGGCAGCCTTTAACTGCCTTACTAGGCAGCCTTCTTGACTGGCCTACCTAGGTAGCCTTCTTAACTGCCTACCTAGGCAGCCTTCTGAACTGCCTACCTAGAGTCTTCTTAACTTCCTACCTAGGCAGCTTTCTTGACTGCCTACCTAGCAGCCTTCTGACTGCTACCTAGGCAGTTTCTTAACTGCCTACCTAGGCATTCTTCTTGACTGCCTACCTAGCAGCCTTCTTGACTGCACCTAGGCAGCCTTCTTGACTGCTACCTAGGCAGTCTTCTTACTGCCTAGCGCCCCTCCGCCGCGCGGCGCGGGCGCGCGGGCCAGGCCCCGGCGCCTAGGCTGCCTTCTTGATGCTACCTAATCAGCTTCTTAACTGCTCCTAGGCAGCTCTGACTGCCTACCTAGGGCAGTCTTCTAACTTGCCTAGCCTAGGCAGCCTTCTTGACTGTCTACCTAGGCATCCTTCTTAACTGCCTACCTAGGCAGCTTTCTTGACTGCCTACCTAGGCAGTCTTCTTAACTTCCTACCTAGGCAGCTTTCTGACTGCCTCCCTAGGCAGCCTCTTGATGCCTACCTAGGCAGCCTTCTGAACTGCCTACCTAGGCAGCATTTTTGACTGCCTTCCGCCTGGCAGCCTTCATGACTGCCTACCTAGGCAGTCTTCTAAACTGCCTACCGCAGCCTTCTTGACTGCCTACCTAATCAGCCTTCTTAACTGCCTACCTAGGCAGCCTTCTTGACTGCCTACCTAGGCAGTCTTCTTAACTGCCTACCTAGGCAGCCTTCTTGATGCTACCTAGGAAGCCTTCTAACTGCCTACCTATGCAGCTTTCTTACTGCCTACCTAGGCAGCTTTCTTGACGCTACCTAGGAGCCTCTTGTCTGCCTACCTTGGCAGCCTTCTTAATTGCCTACCTTGGATACATTCTTGACTTCTGCCTAGGCAGCCTTCTTGACTGCCTACCTAGGCAGCCTTCTACTGATCTAACCTAGGCTGCCTTCAACCCCGGTCACCACGTAGGTAGTCTTTTCTTAACTGCTACCTAGGGCAAGCGCTCTTGACTGCCTACACTAGGCAGCCCTTCTACTGCTACCTAGGCAGCCTTCTTGACTGCTTACATAGGCAGTCTTCTTACTGCCTACCTAGGCAGCCTTCTTGACTGCTTACCTAGGCAGCCTTCTTGACTGCCTACCTAGGCAACCTTCTTAACTGCCTACCTAGGCAGCCTAGGCAGCTGCCTTAGCCTACCAGCCTTCCTTACTGCTACTAGGCAGCCTTCTTGATGCCTACCTAGGCAGCGCCTTACTTACTGGCTACCTAGGCAGCCTTCTTGACTGCCTACCTAGGCAGTCTTCTTAACTGCCTACCTTGGCAGCCTTCTTTACTGCCTACCTAGGCAGCCTTCTTGACTGCCTACCTAGGCACTCTTCTTAACTGCCTACCTAGGCAGCCTTCTTGACTGCCTACCTAGGCAGCCTTCTTAACTGCCTACCTAGGCAGCGCTTTGACAGGGGGGGGGACCTAATCAGCCTTCTTAACTGCTACCTAGGCAGCCTCTGCTGCCTTACTAGGTAGCCTTCTAACTGCCTACCTAGGCAGCCTTTTGACTGCCTACCTAGGCAGTAGCAGCCTTCTTAACTCACTACCTAGGCAGCCTTCTTGACTGTCTACTTAGGCATCGCTTCTTAATTTGCTACCTAGGCAGCTTTCTTGACTGCTACCTAGGCGTCTTTCTTAACTTCTACTAGGCAGCTTCTTTGACTGCTACCTAGGCCAGCCTTCTGACTGCCTACCTAGGCAGGCTTTCTTGACTGCTTTCCTAGGCAGCATTTTTTGACTGCCTACCTAGGCAGCCTTCTTGACTGCCTACCTAGGCAGTCTTCTTAACTGCCTACCTAGGCAGCCTTCTTGACTGTCTACCTAGGCATCCTTCTTAACTGCCTACCTAGGCAGCTTTCTTGACTGCCTACCTAGGCAGTCTTCTTAAGTTTACTAGGCAGCCTTCTTGACTGCCTACCTAGGCAGCCATTCTTGACTGCTTACCTATGGCAGCCTTCCTGACTGCTTACCTGGCCAGGCATTTTTGACTGCTAACCTAGGCAGGGCCTTTCATGACTGGCCTCCGCTGGCAGTCTCCTTAACTGCTACCTAGGCAGCCTTTTTGACTGCCTACCTAGGCAGCCTTCTTGACTATATACCTAAGGCAGCCTTCTTGAATGCCTACTAGGCAGCCTTGCTTGACTTCCTACGCTTGGCAGCCTTCTTGAACTGATGCCTCAGGCAGCTTCTGAATGACTACTAGCACTTTCCTAACTGCCTACGCTAGGCAACCTTCTGACTGCTGCCTAGGCAGCTTCTTGAGTGCTATCCTAGGCAGCCTTTCTTGACTGCCTACCTAGGCAGCCTTGTTGACTTGCCTACCAAGGCAGTCTTCTTAACTGCCTACTTAGGCAGCCTCTTAACTGCCTTACTAGGCAGCCTTCTTGACTGCCTACGCTAGGCTAGTCCCCTTCTTACTGCTACTCTCGGCGCCTGCTTTATGCCTACCTGGCAGCCTTCTTGACTGCTACCTAAGGGCAGCCCTCTTGACAGCCTACCTAAATCAGCTTCTTAATTCTGCTACCTAGGCAGCCTTCTTGACTGCCTACCTAGGCAGTCTTCTTAACTGCCTACCTAGGCAGCCTTCATGACTGCCTACCTAGGCAGCCTTTTTGACTGCCTACCTAGGCAGCCTTCTTGACTGCCTACGGCTAGGCAGTCTTCTAACTTCCATACTAGGCAGGCTTCCTGACTGCCTACTAGGCAGTCTTCTACTGCCTACCTAAGCCGCGCTTTCCTCTTGACTGCTAGCCCGCCGGGGGCCCTAGGCAGCCTTCTTGACTGGCTACCTAGGCAGCCTTCTGACTGCCTATTTGCAGCCTTCTTGACTGCTTACCAAGGCAAGCCTTCTTTACTGCCTACCTAGGCAGCGCTTCTTGACTGCCTACCTAGGCAGTCTCCTTAACTGCCTTACCTAGCAGCTCTTGACTGCCTACCAAATCAGCTTCTTAACTGCGTACGCTAGGCATCCTTCTGACTGGCCTACCTAGGCAGTCTCTTAACTGCCTACTAGGCAGCCTTCTTGACTTCCTACCTAGGCTGCTTCTTAAGCTCCTACCTAGGCAGCTTCTTGACTGCCTACCTAGGCAGTCTCCTTAACTGCCTCCTAGGCAGCCTCTTGACTGCCTACCTAGGCAGCTTCTTGACTGCCTGCCTAT